>JTDE01008088.1:2358-20023 GCA_014338405.1 Paragonimus skrjabini miyazakii | reverse complement strand
ACCGGATGAAGTATTTCATTTCGAGATTTGCAGTGAGCCCATTTATAAGACTTGAAAATGTGTCAAAAGGCGGAAATTGTGTGGCCCACCGGTATAGTGATTCAAACCATTTCTAAGAGCAACGATTCTTCGACCAGTATCCATCTGAACTCTCGCAGACAATGAATGGTGGTGTAAATATTCTATAGACAAGGCAGTTGGAAATGTTGTCACACATGATTCACTATCAAATGTATTAGTGTTCTTGTTGAAATTAAGTATCGACACTGTATGGTCATATATTTTTATTTGGGCGATATTTTTATAACCCCGAAATATTAAGCGCTTTGCTAGATGATAAGCTTATCCCATTCATTCACGTGCAAGAGAAAACAGCAATACAATCATAATTTTGTCAAACGATACCATACAAATTCTAGTACGTCTGTTCCCATTTCCTAAATTTCTTTTGAATTTCAAAAAATCATCCATGGAACCCGGCCGTCTGATCGGGCGCTTTTTGAGATTTCATTAACACACTGCAGAGTGAATCATCCTAAATCGCATACTGCAGCTTAATAAGCCCCGTGTCAGAATATTCACGAGAATCCTGTGACGTTTATCCACTACTGGCCGTATTCAAGCACTTTGAAGCGACTGGTACTATAGTAATATTTTTGCCAACGTTATTCCTTTGTACGTTTTTGATGAGTTTGATTGTCTACCTACTTTTTGTTTGTCCATTTTGTAATATCTGCCCTTGAGCTAAAATCACAAGTCGCGCCGCACCTCGATTGCTTCGTTTTTCTGTACACTATTGACCAGCGTCGATATCAGTAAACTAATTTCAACGCGCCGATCCTTTGTTTTTCATCGGCAATCGTTTTTCGATATTGAGTACCTGCTAGCTACTCTGAACTGGTCAAAACAACCTAGTTACTTCGACTTGCTTCCTTTCACAGCATATGGGCAGCAGGACTATACCTTCAGTCTATGTGAACGCTTCAACTTCAAGTTATATATAAATTTCCACTTCATACCCGGGGCATGATGACGATATACTGCATCACTCGGAAATAGAGACTATAAATATCCATGGAAACCGTATTTGAATTGAAATCTCTCAAGTAAGTCACAGGGAAGACACCTCGTACTGGTCGAAGTATGTAGTTCGTAATCATGAGACAATATGTTGCATTTACAGATACACAACAAATTTTGCGTCCCCGCCGTTCACTCACACCTCATCTAACATTTGATTTATTGCGTACCCACGAAACCGTTGGAAAATCGGCACCATTTCCTTCATGAGTGTTAGTTTGCACACTATTCAGAATGTTGCAGAACATAAAATTGAAGCTTATAGCAAATTCGGCAGAATTACTTCATATGAAGTTGTGCTTAAAACTCACATAGAAAGAAGAAAAAAGCAGGATTATATATCACACTTACACTTTTCCCACATATTATATATATGCCCATTCATAACAACCTATTCACCTTGGTAAGCCATCAGGCCATAAGCAATGGTAAGCAGTATTGACCATTTTTTTGATTGGCGTACAAAAAACTCTTTAAAGAAAACCGTGAACAATATACTCTTTCTGTTTACCTTACATAAGCGCATTAAAACATCCATTCATATCTTGTACTGTTTCTCGTGATGAAAACTTCCATCGTTCACCACCTAGTAAAACTTGTGTGTTAGGAACTCTAGGTTTTAACCTAAACACTGATGCTATAAAGTAAACTGACGCCAAAACTCCGTACGCAGATTTGGTTATCACCTGATAATCATTCTAGAAGTAGCTGCTGGTTGCCTAGTTATCGAATAATACTGACAGCTGCCTGCCAATATTATATACTTTATTGAAAAAACACTAAAAAATAATGTCGCGTAAAGTTTTGCCAGGAAAAGATTACATATGTATTACTTGGTGTATCACATGCGACCACTTCCAATCTTCTCATTTAACGCGTGAGACTGCAGTTCTTCTTACTCCCACAAACATCCGTTGAGCAAAAAAATAGTCACGATGAATGGACTCTCAAAACTCTGTATTAACCGTATGATCTGCGAGATTTCCAACTTTTTGACGTTTTGGAGCAGTCGACGAGGTCCCGCGCTGGAGTCTGCCCAATCATTTGTCAGATTTTGGAACTTTCCGTCTTCCCTCGTGCAATCCGCCGCATTTTGTCTTTTTCCGACGTTAGTTACATCAGATAACAGCGAAATCCTTGGAAGATGCATTTGCACGTATTTCCCGGCGTGATCCTGAAATATTTGAAACGTTTTAACATGCAAGCCGTATGTTTCTTCTCTGATTGTCTGTTACACTTGTGGACCAATTATGGGGCAACGTAGACACTGCATCATTCCAAAGAAGGGGTTCAAACAAAAGTTCTGTAAAAGGAAACAACACAAACCAGCATGAGCCGAATGCGCAGTAAGCCAGGCACACGACTTTCATAAACGTAAACTAAAACGGCGCCATCAACGCAGCGGCACACCTTCTAACGCAATCCAAATTCAAACTATGCGCGCTTGCTGGTTTTGACCGCGCGTTACAACGTCGATTCCTACATCACCTTGTGAAAGGTAAATAGGTGTAACGTCCCATCATGTGGACTGAATTTGTGCAGCAATCGAACTATCTTCATCCTTGGTGCGTGCATAAGACGTTAGTCAACTGCAACCTTCTACTCTCTAATTGAACCTTCTTTTACTGTTCGATTTAATGTTTATCTCATTATGTAACGATTTGTTGCTCTGCAACACCTGTAAATATTTGCCACGCTCGCGCACGTCCGAGCAAGTCTTTCGCAAATTCGTTGAGAAATACACATTATTATTAAGGAGATCACATTCTGTCATTGAATGATCCATTTGGCACTTGTGAAGTCCAACTGTGAACTGATTGGTGCAATAAAGAACAAAGAACTTGGCAAATAACGGGAGATTTAACATTGAGGCATTTCGTTCAGTCCTGCTGCGATATCGTTAACGCGATGTTTGGGTTGGTCAATTGTTGGATGTTTTAAGGCCAACGCTAATCTTGTGAAGCGAGAATTGATGTAACTGCTCAGCATTTTGTATCGAACATTAAAAATTTTGAGAACTATCGTTTAAGAAGCAAACGAGCTAAATGCTTTTTCATAAGCTAACATTTTCCTCTATTATTATGTCCGTTTTGTGATTTTATTTCCATAATTGGTGTATTGTACAATTAACAATTTTGAGTACGGTATGCGTTTCACGTTACCATGTGTATACTGATCACACTTTTCTGAGCGTGTTTCTCACAGATGCGTTGAGAAATATACCATTATTATTATTATTATTATTATTATTATTATTATTATTATTATTATCATTATTATTATTATGTCGAACTTCGGAAAAGTGGCTGATTGAATGAATTTCCGAGCTACATGCATCTGCTGATGCCCTAGTGCTCGGTTGGTTGGAACCGAAGATCAACCAGACCGTTCACTGTCCATCCAACGCGCTCTCGCAATGATCTTGGAGTGAGGACAGAAGGAGGGACACACAACACTGCTGACACTAACCTGGGATTCAAGTAAAGGTGAATTACAGCGATCTTGGGAGGTCTTGTGGACCGACCTCTTTGATCAAAGGTATGTTAGATTCACCGATTCAGTGATTGACACACGGGTTCGAGGCAGAAGCCAAATGTTCCGGTCAGCTTTTCTTACTCAGCGTCAACCGGGCGTCTGTTGATCTGAAAGGCATCCATTGAAAACAAGGGATAGTACCGTTCTTGGGGATTGCAGCAAATACCATGAACAAAATAAGATTAACGGCATAATAGAGGTTGCAGAAAATGAGAGTCAGGTGATGCTTTAAAGCGAGCACTAGAAGCGCTGTTAACGACCTCAGGAGGAAGACTGTTCCAAAGGTGAATAACCCTGTAAGAAAACTGCTGTTTAAGGGAGGTCCGAGGACGAAGCTTGAAACCTTTTTGTTGTGTCCTCGCCGGCCGTCATTATTCGCTGGGATAAAGAACTGTTCATCGAGACCTACTCTAAACAGGGAGTGTGTGAGAATTAAGTCACCGCGGAGCTGTCGAAATTCACATGGGTACATGTCAAGAATTTCAAGTCTGGACTCGTACGCGACATTTCTCAAGCCCGTGACTAGTTTGACAGCCGCTCGGTGAACAGGCTCAACATCGAGTATGTTATTCCCCAGGCCGGTATACACGACCTGATTAGTATACCCGAGTAAGCTAAATGCCCTGGAACACTCAGTTTACTGTCACCGATGCCATGTGTAAGCCAGGTACCTGTGCAGGTAGATATGTGGGGTTGTGTGTCATAAGTTAACTGTATGATTCCAGTAACTTACTGAACAAATTCAGACAGTTCATATACGTGCACTTAAAAGCTACTTCGTCACTTGACTTCCCGAAGAAAGAGAGAAGAGGGTGCAAGGAAGAGTTTGGAAGAGAACACCTAGAATTGAGGAGGGTGGTGGTGTTGGACTCGGTATATACTGCCGAGTGGTTCTGATGGTCCGCCTTTGAGGCTGCGGGAGCGACATTACCGTTTGTGCGTATGTTAACGACCCTACAGGTGTCGCAACCTGCGACCTCTGTGCACCTGATAAATTCCACTTTTTTGGAGAGTTTCCGTCTGCTGGATGCCTTATTTGAAAGGAGGCAGTGTGCGCGGTTTTATGGAGCCACTGGTGGAAATGCCTCGAGGGGCGTGCGAATAAAATGCTTTTAAATTCATAGGCGCTATCCCAAATAGGCTGCTATCGTGCGGAATGCTTGGAAGAGAGAAATTTTTCGGAGTCACTTGGGAGATTTTGGTGTTGATAACTCGGGAAACGGCATTCGTGCGGTGTCTTTAACACGTGCCCGTGCTTGCAGCGTCGGTCATTGGGATGGCGACTAAGGAAACAGCGCTCTCGCTTTCCACCACTGCCACACAGGCCTGAGTGGATACTACTGGAACAGAAACCACGAACTCGGTCTCCAGTTGCAGCTTCTGGTCTGTCATAATTCGGGACTTAGTTTTAACCCGCTGCTGGCGTCTCGTCCCCTCTTGCGAAGCGCAATCGAGGAAGCGCCTTTCAGGTGGACAACGGCGGATTTCAAAACTTGACGGATATTCGCAGGTTCACCGGGATAATTTATACAGATGTAAAAATTCAAGCGCATAACAAAGAAATTCCTTAATAGTTGAGGAAATAATCATTATAATCTTACGATTTTTCCTTGTTTGGTTCAAACGCAACCACCCTGAGTTAAGCACTTCCGCTGTATGCAAATTCTTACACCGCTGCTTGCCTCTGTTGCTTGCAAGTTTTGCTGAAGCTATGGCAGTCTAACTGGCACCACGGTACTGTGGAAGTAATTTGTACTGCTTCAGTTAATAAAACCCGGATAGATTTCTTAAACGTTTGCCAATGGTTCCACTGCTTATCGAAATGTGCAGCGTTCAAGTGCAAAAAATAACAACAGTGTTTACATATCCTCAGAAAATGTAGACGTTTTCCAACGCTTATCACATACATCTGTGTCCCTGCCAGAAGATTTACCATAGTAGTGAACCAAAGGCAGCTCAAGCCACATTAACATAGGAAGGATTGGTTTCACATATACAGGACCATTCAACAGGAATTGGTGTGCAGGATCCTCAGGCTTACTTCCTCTCAAACCGTTGTTGACCGCCTTCTGAACTGGTCTGTTTTCAGCAACGCTCCTGAAGTGAGGATCACTCAGCTGCTGCGCAGTTCGAAATGAGGAATACCAGAGTTGCCCAGTGATGCACGAAATTTACTGTTGATGCCAAGAAGTTCGCCGATACATGCTGTTTCGCCCATGCAAATACACTTACTTAGATTCGGTTAAGGGCGGCTACAGCATATGGCATCTGTAAGATCTAGTTTGTCAACGTATACATTGTCGATATATCGTAAGAATTGCCTGATATGCTGTACAATGACACACTGACTGACAGCTTTGTAGTTCCACTTCTTAATTGCCCTACTGTGCATGACTGTTAATTTTTTTATTAGGAATAATATTCTCATTCCACATTTTCCGAAAACGTTGCTTTCATTGATTGTGATCCCTGCGCAGTTGTAACTATGTATAATCCCAAGTCTGAGGTTTGTACTCTACGCTACTGTTCCTTCATCACGCTCCGATCTCTCTTCACTGACTTCCTTCCCACCAGTTGCGTACGTTTATTTTCAGTGATTTATCACCGGGCACCTCAACAGAAAAAGCATCTCACAATACGTTCACTTTTCTTTTTTCATTCGCTTGTTATTTTTATACCCATTTTGCAGTGAAAATATCAGAAAAGTCGCCTCTCAAGTGTACAACGTGTAACCTATCTTGCAACTCTGTACATTACATGTCAGTTGTAACAGTGACTAAACCTTCGTTTCAGGTGTACAGTATAGCAACTTCTATCGAGGATGTCGAGCACTGCTGTGCAGCGTCTAGCTCTAGGTGGATAAACGGTTGTACAAAAGCCTGGTTGAATTATCCTGTTCTACAGTTTAGCGTAGCCATGCGGGATCGGTAAATGTCCGCACCGGACTCTGCAAAGTCATATATCATAGTAATAATCAAAACAAATGGCGATTCTATGAAAATATTTTTGTTTGTGGAGGATTAGTTGCAAACCCGTCGTTGTGCAAAATAGACGAAGGTCACATCAGATATTGATTCGTTTGATTTTACTATGCGAAAAGGAAACATAATCAGAAGGCCAGGTAGCGCTGCAGAGTATCTCCAGACCGAATGACTAATCGCATACGTATCAAAAAGCTGCTGTCACTGTCATCCTCCGAACTCCGAGTGGTGTTTTCCAGCGGGTGGCGCTAGTCAAACAGCTGAATTGCGTTTAGCGTTCATCGTGGAAACCGGTGACTTCACGATCGGGCAGAGGTGTCATACGGTTAGGCATTCCAGCGAAGGCTTCCTCGTCGGTGTTCGTCGCATTACCTTTTCTCCCGAACTCCATAGCCCCAATTACCACCACCCATCTTCTCCGCTCAATCTGACGAAATGTTTAATTCAGTCATTACTACAATTCGGCCTCGTTCAGATGTTTTCATACCGTCTTCCCGCCCAGTGTTTGACTATATCCCCCAAACCGTTTCTCCCCTTATTTCTACCTCAACGACATAGTTGTTAAAGCCATCCACCAGTTTGTTGACGGTGCCCCGGAAGAATCATCCCTCCAGTTTGTATCAGACCTATCCACAAAATTGTTAGAAATGACTCAGCTTATTTAGGGATTGACAGCAAAATAAGTGGAATTGGTGGCTAATTTAAAGGAACATCTACCACATCTCTGCCTTTTTCCGACGTATACGTTGAGGGTTAGACTGGTTTTGACGTTCGCATGTGCGTTCTGTCAGCAAACCACAGCCGGTTACTGTGGATTTTAAGTGAACCGCTAAGACAACCCGTCAGAAGAACAATTATGGCCTACGCAGGAATTGGCTTGAAGGTCGCTCCGTAGGGAAAACGGTCATTTTGACGTGAATACTTGTATTTTAATGTAATCGGGAGGGTTGAATCCAAAGTTCAGGCAATATATCCACAGTTCATCAATTGTAAATGGACAGTTTTAATAAGAAAATAAAGATACATCGAATAACTGCCAAGAATATTAACGTGGTTGAAAAATTTCGACAATTTTCAGAAAAAAAAACAATTGTTCGCAATGTGGGCAATTCTGTAGTACACCGGTATGGTGATTCAGGGCCGAAACGAGTTGGAAACGGCGATTTAGATGCGAAAACAAATTTTTCAAAGTTTTCATGAAATATTAAAACGAATATTACGGAACAAATATACAGATTTCATCGAGTACAGTAGTTGTGTTGCAATGAGAAAAATCAGTTATGCTAAAGCATTGTCCATATTCGCACTTTCGTTGAGGAAAATGTCACCATATTTCCGATAATAGCATCATGTAGGTTTTCGTAATCGTGTTTACGTTCTGAAAATGCTTTGATCGGGATTTACGTGATGGAATACATAATCCCATTGTGCAGGAACGCTCAATTTTGCATGGTTTTCGATATATAATTGAATTTGTAATTTTCGACCCCGTTGCGTTTGCATTGCATTGTACACAAAATATCACAGTAATTCTTAATGAAAGCTATGTCGCCACGTTTGTTAGTTAGTTATATAACTGAATTACATGTTCAGTTTGTTTACCTGATAGTATTTCCGGTGGCGAACGGCTTGCGCTATCACGTGGTTGTTTCTACCTACGATATGGTGTAAACATGGGTAACACGTCTCACTCTATCATCCAAACGTGCGTATTATTTTGTTTATGGTTTATTGACTGTGCGTGAATTTGGCTTGCCATGTGTACTTGAGTCAATGCTCATTTACTGGCAGATGGTGTCCAACCATTATGCTCGTTATTTATCCAACGAAAAGATTGATTCTCACTTCTGCCATTTCAGCTCATGAGTCCGATGACTGGTGGTCTATGTTTTCGCTGGCTGCACAAATAACAGACCGCTGCCAGTATGTTATCTCAGTTTTGCCCGTCCATATGCCCCCCATTAGATTCCGGTGTGCCATTCCAGGAGCTTCACGGCTGTCAGATCACGGGCCATTCATTTTGCCTGATGTTAATGACATTTCAGCGCCGAATGACCGCACAATCTAAGGGGGATATAATTTACAGTGTGTTTATACCTCATGTTTAGAATACGGAGTGGCAACCCTGGTGCTAAGGGTGAGTGCAACGATGGGACTGCTGTAGTATACGCAGTTGACTCCACATCTAAATTTGCTGTTATGAAACCTTTTAACTGTTCTGCATTTTGCAGAACTCGAGTTAGGTCTCGAGGTGTGAAAACAAGCAGGCTGCTTCGGAAAAGATCAACACAAGCCGGCTGCAGATTATGCAGTCGTAGTACTCAATGTCAGTTGAGTGTCAGCCTTACCAACGGAGCCGATGTATTCCACAGACGTCGTCGTAGGCTGGGGGGAGGATCGGCTAGGCCTAGTGCTGTAGCCTCTTGTGTGCTTTGGAGATTGCAGCCTTGGGCTAACTCTGAGACCTATGCGCATTAGAAACAGGAGGAAAGTTTCGCAAGTGCCAAGGTTATACTGATCGATTTAGCATGACACGGTGTTTTGAAGAACCGCATGAACTGCGTATGCCGTGCCCCTGCTATTTTAGTAAAGGATGGTTCCGTGATGAACAATTATCGATGGAAGTGTAAACCGTGTAATCGGCGCTATTCCGTTCGAAAAGATTCCATAATTGAAATTACACGCCCGATGCTAGAGAAAGCATTGACAGTTTTGTTACACTGGGCGCTCAAGAACAGCATAAAACTCACAACCACTACGCTGAAAATAAGTTTCGAAACAGTCGTTAATTTTCATCGTCGCATACGCCTGGCATTGAGCATGGTAAGTCCGAACAGACGGGGAAATAAGTTGCAGGAACAACGCTCTCACTAAGAACGAAACGGGAGAACTCGCAAAAACGATGGAACTCATTCCATCGTCGGAATAGTTGAAGTATTGTTTACGAAAAGAAAACACCAACGTAGGTGTCACTTCCGTCGGATAAGTTAGCATTGTCTCAAGTACACATGGTAAGCCAAATTCACGCACAGTCAATAAACCATAAACAAAATAATACGCACGTTTTGATGATAGAGTGAGACGTGTTACCCATGTTTACACCATATCGTAGGTAGAAACAACCACGTGATAGCGCAAGCCGTTCGCCACCGGAAATACTATCAGGTAAACAAACTGAACATGTAATTCAGTTATATAACTAACTAACAAACGTGGCGACATAGCTTTCATTAAGAATTACTGTGATATTTTGTGTACAATGCAATGCAAACGCAACGGGGTCGAAAATTACAAATTCAATTATATATCGAAAACCATGCAAAATTGAGCGTTCCTGCACAATGGGATTATGTATTCCATCACGTAAATCCCGATCAAAGCATTTTCAGAACGTAAACACGATTACGAAAACCTACATGATGCTATTATCGGAAATATGGTGACATTTTCCTCAACGAAAGTGCGAATATGGACAATGCTTTAGCATAACTGATTTTTCTCATTGCAACACAACTACTGTACTCGATGAAATCTGTATATTTGTTCCGTAATATTCGTTTTAATATTTCATGAAAACTTTGAAAAATTTGTTTTCGCATCTAAATCGCCGTTTCCAACTCGTTTCGGCCCTGAATCACCATACCGGTGGGCCACACAATTTCCGCCTTTTGACACATTTTCAAGTCTTATAAATGGGCTCACTGCAAATCTCGAAATGAAATACTTCATCCGGTGGTTATCCGTTCTTCGGTGGAACGAAGAATTGATTCGCCAATTTTACCTACAATCTACAGTAACTGTTCACGCTAAATTTCACTAGACTAAGTCCGATGTATGGTGGAAAACCGCTGCTCTTGAATAACAGGGGAATTCTGGCAAAGCAAGTTCTTCCAGCGTACTAAAATCGACTGATGCTACAGTTAACTCCCGGTAAAATCGACCACGTGCAAGCAGAAAACGAGACGCGCGAGGACGACGTGTGTATTGATTCAAACAATGGACAAGTATTTTATGTGAGATGAAAGTGATAAATATGAAGAATAGTGTGTAGCAATAGATAAAAAAGGTAAAAGACTAAGGTTTCGAGTGATTCTGCTTGACGGCCGTTCAAGAGGAAAAACGGTCCTTTTGACACTAATCCAAGTTTCTTAAGTATTTTTGGAAATATTAAAGCCAGAATTTGAAGCAGAGTGTCTATAATACATCAATTGTAAATAAACAGCGTTAATATAAATAAATTAGGATATATCGAATGAATACCAAAAGTACTAGCTAAGCGATGAAAAATCTTTCACGACTTTTGCCGACACAACCCGCGTAATTGACGTCAGCTCACTCTTTCGAATCTTATAAATGCGATCATTGCAATTTTCCAGATGAAATACGTGTCTATAGACGGAGAGTGTTTCATCTTGCGGCGTTTTGAAGATATGGTCGAAATGGAAATATATGACCATACAGTGTCGGTACTTAATTTCAACAAGAACACTAATACATTTGATAGTGAAACATGTGTGACAACATTTCCAACTGCCTTGTCTATAGAATATTTACACCACCATTCATTGTCTGCGAGAGTTCAGGTGAATACTGGTTGACGAATCGTTGCTCTTGGAAATGGTTTGAAATGAAGCTATCATATCTTCAGTGTATATGAAACGGCGTAAGAAAGGGGTGTCGTGTTCCACCCTATCATCGAGAATCATTAACAGCAAATTCTACCCACTCTAATGCATTGTTTCCAGCTAGATTGAGGTCGCGTGGAGTTCATACGGAACAATATCCGGAAGCAGATTAACTCAAGCTGCCCGTCAATCACTAGGGCTATACCTGTCAGCCAGTCACACTATGATGTTTAGAACGCCAAGTGTCTATCGCAGTGCACAAAAACATTCCAATAAATATGGCAATCAACGGAATCATAGATGATTATTACCATGTGCCCCAAACGCTTTAACTACAAGTCTTTCATTACTTTCCGCATGTGCTCGTTCTCCATGCTGTTCATGGTACAATTAATTGGGAAGGAACAGCTACTAGTGTGAACATATAATCAATAATCATACACTGATCATAGCTTTGTCGATTTGGGTTGAGCAGCTACTGGTGTGAGCGTGTACTGCATACCCAGACACTATCCGTAGCTTAAGTGAATCAGGCAGGAATGATGCCTAATGCAAACATATACCTCATACTCAGGCGTTCTTCATAGTTTAGATTAATCGGGTTGAACTAGCCAATGGTGGATACGCACACTGAATACCCATCGGGGGTTCAGCGGGTTGTTAACGTTTCGAAAAATTAGCAATAAAATGCAATTGCTTACCAACGGATTGCTGTAACGCATCGCCAACAACCATTTCAAATGCGTCAGTTACAATTGACATAGGCGCGCTTGGATCAGGATGAGTAAGAAGAGCTGACCTGGCGAATGCATCCTTTATTTCAATGAACACAGTGCGTGCAGCCTCGGTGAACTGGAATTTGCGTTCACCTCCACGGGGATCCGCCATTGGCTGCCTTATATGCACCCAACGAGGTATGAAGCGTCGTTTGTAGTTGACCGGACAACCGAAACAACGAAGTTGCTTAAAGGTCTTTGGTTCGGGGTATTCACTGATGGCCTTCGCTTTATCCGTCAGTGCGTCAATTCTTTTTTCCGAGATCTTGTGACCCGGAAACTCTATGTAGCCTTACATAATTGGCACTTGGTGGAATTAACTCTGATTCTGTGTTGGGTCAAACGTTTTAGTAGGGTGCGGAGAGTGCAGGGTGCTCTTATGAAGAACTAGCAACTAAGGTATCATCTAAATAGAAATGAACAAATTCCGAAGCGCGAGTCACTTTATGAATGTAGCATTGAAAAATTTGATCCACGGTGCACAAGCCAAATGGCATTCGAAGAAATTTGAAAAGGCCAAAAGGAGTTAGTACTGAGGTTTTGGGAATATCAGCCTTGGAATCTGGCGATATACTCTTGTTAAGCCTATCCTGCTGAAGATGGTTTTTTCATGTCAGCAAGTAGCTAAATCCTGCATATGTGGGACTGGATACTTGTCAGGGATTGTTGCTTTGTTGAGCCCGCGGTAATTACCATACAGGCGCCAAACACCTGACTTCTTAGGGATCAAGTGCAAAGGTGAGACCCATGGACTCTTGGTAGTGCATATTATTCCGAGTTCGACCATGTGCTCGAACTCTGCCCTGGCGAGTTTTAGTTTGTCGGGACCCAACTGGCGAAGCCGTACTGAGACGGGGGTCCCTTAGTGCGGATGTGATATATGACACTAGAGGTTAATGTTGAAATATAGTTCGATGTGCGAACGAGCTGCGGGAACTCAGTGAAAGTATCCACAAATTGTTTAGGGGCGGCGGGCTGGGCATATATGGGCGTTATAGCTGCAACGGTTGCGTGCGTGCAGTGTATGTTTAGCTGAGAGCTGGAATCGATTAACAGATGGCATCTCGCAGCGACCAAAAGATCAAAATGTCGAAGAAAATCGATGCCGAATATGGCAAAGGTACCGCGGCAATTGTAAACATCCAGCGGAATGTCCGCTGGGAGCCTAAATTAATATACAATGACCGCTGTCCATATGTGGTTATAGAAGCGCCATTTGGACGTTTTCCTGCTTGGTAGGCAAGTGAGTACACGGTTTAACGCACCCGGTGGATCGAGTGTCAAAACGTTGGTGATACCAACAGTAACCGTCTGTCTGCTGCGTCGTTGTGCACCTAAGGGATCTGCTACGCCGACGGCGTGCAGGACGACCTAAAGGGATTCTGATAAAATAGCGACGTAGAGTTGTGGCTTCGACCAACGATGCTTCTATTTTTGATTTTGACGCAAAGACACCGCCCCCATTATGTGGCGGAATACTTCTCAACGAACATGGCCCCTCAAATGGAGTGCTAATCTGGTTATGAAGCTGTTGAAAACGCTCCACTACCTGAACAGCAATTTTCACTGCCTCCACTATAGGTTGTGATCTCGCGATAGATACGATTGTCTGTTTTGTCCCAGAAAGTCTGCGTATCCACAGTTCGCGAAGCAGAGATTCGTCCATGTTTGGCTTGCCTAAGAGTTGTTGCTGTTTCTCAGCTTTAGCTCGCTAACTGATTGCTGCAAACGAGTCTTTTCCGATGAAGTAACTCGCTTAATTACCGCTCCCTTGAGAGTTTCAAAGCGGTTCTGTGTATGCTGATTTGCTAAAATATCTCGCAGTTGTGTAGTGACCCCTTTTGGCAAACGAGACGCTAACTGGCTGAATCTGGCCTGGTCAAAAGATGCTCGGTTACTGCAGGATTCCGCCTCCAGTTGTATGAACTACATGGTGGGGTCTATTTCTAAAAACGGCGGAGCTGCCAGCGATACGGTCGCCGTGGGGCACTCGAGAGGCTTAAGATCGTTATCGGGTATGGGTATAACAATTAAAAGTTTTACAGTAATAAATGGTTAAACCGGTGATATAAAATCTGTATAACCAAACGTATACACCAACAGAAAAAAGAAATGTTTCCAGAAGGCTGGACACAAAGGTCCCACTCACAAACCTGCTGTTCTTATCCCTTCGGGTTTATACCGTATACGTGGTGGGGGAGTAGAACCGCAAAGGGTGCAGCACAAGCCACTCGCGGTGATGGTTTAAAGCGCAGGCGTCCTTCGGCTTCGGTCACTCTGACAGGCTAATCCGTTTCGGGCGCCGCCAACCAGTAGAGATGGCAGGAATTCATTATACAGCCACGAGTAAATCTGCGTTACCTGTGCCAACACACTAATTTTGGTGTTAGTGGTTTGTAGTAAATTTATATTCACAAGGTTATGTGGACAAGTACGGTGGTACTGGTAAGGCAACTGTCACGTTGCAGGGAGTCTAAAATTATAAAGGCCCCAAATGTGATCTTACAATAACCCACAACCGCTTAAACCGGTCCTGTTACACAAAAGCAAGCAGACTAAACGAAGTACTTTGTACATTTCACTATGATCTCTCCTTCTTTGAAGCGAGAACACCACGTCGACCTCATTTGGTCTTCGTGGCTCGGAACCTTCATCCCCGTACCATGCACGCGAACAAGCCGGAAGAATTGTGTATGGCGCGATTAGCACGCATATGTCGACAAGCATGCAAACAGAAAAAAACGCGATCGCATGCATCGAGCAGACTGCAGGCAAAGATCCTTAAGGTCCTATGTACGATGTAAGCTAAGATTTTGGGAGGAATTTTACACATCGTACGGCAGGCAGACCGGGGGTATCTCCAGGTCACTACATCTTTTTTATGTCTCTTATTTAGCTCAATTCTTTTTTCGGTCTGCAAATTGTCGTGCGGCATAGCAACTGCATACCGCCATAGTTTTATTCACTAGATCAGCCAATATTGCACAATGGTCAGACGAGCTGCCCATAGTACTTAAGTACAATTTTCATCCGCGTAAATGACCATGCGTTACAATGCTTGCACTGCAGTGACTGGTTTCATACTCCTTGCATTGGTGTCATTCTAAAGCTTTACCATGTACCGAGGGCAACCAGGTTGAATTACATTAAACTGATCTGTGATAGTCGCTGTTATTCCCCGCAACTGTTTTCTCGTCCGGTAGGCACTACCAGTGATTGGGCGACCGCATTTGATGAGACAGCGTACAAAAGCAACTCGTTCGATAACGTCGTTGCCAGCAGCAGCGAGCGTCATCATACGAAGGGTATGAAGGCCTTCCCTGAACGCAGACCAAACGGTTTATAAAGGCCATACGAGTAAGTTGCGGCCGTTATCCAGTCGCCGTTGCGTTTAGTAGCTACCGGCGTATTTATCGACAAAACCAGATATTCTGCTGCTCTGTCGGACTCCTTGTGGGCGCAGGACCTTTCGGAGGACCTCAATTCGTTTCTTCAAGTGTGCAATAAACATGACCGCGAACTTTGATTGTCCGTTATGTTCGAATGCAACTTGAATCTAGATGTTCCATTCTCATATACGTCTTGCAAGGAAACCTGGCTGAGCGCATGTGAACAAACTGAGACTGGTGCGGGTTTCTTTTGCGAGTGCTCTAGAAACTGAGGAGATTTTTTCAAGCTACGCTCCTTTGGCGGCGACTCAATTTATCCCAACATACCTTGGATTGACCGATGTCGGAGGAACCGAGTCACAAAAAATGCACCCTCTGTTGACCGTTCTTGCAAGGGACTTATCAGAAATGTGCCTGCGGTTTGTAGGGACAACACCATGCACGATGTAAATCAATGAAAGTTTCTTGCATACGCCCTAAAACTAGAAAATATGCTTTGGTAGAACATATTGCGCATTCGGCATTCTAGCTAAACCCCAGATAATTTCTTATCATGGACCTTGAAAGTTACCAGGGCCACCCATGAAAAGTCTGCATACATACTAGGGCGTTTTTGCCACGGGCGACACCGGATCCCAAGAGGCATAATCTTTCATCCCGATCATTCACAAAGACGAAAATGAGAAGTTAAAAGATGATTATCCAGATCGAGCTGCCTGCTCAGTGGTTCATTTAGTAGACCTGTAGTCTTAAAAAACGTATCCCAGCCGGCTCAGTCAGAGTCGGCGATAACCTAGCTAATGTGTCCAGTATCCCATAGAAATTCCAGCGCATTCCTAATTTCGGCAACATGCATTCATTCAGAGTAAATTTTGTAAAATGTGCTTATACCAGCGCCAAAAGCCTGACCAATAAACTAACCGAGCTCCTTGTGCTTTGCCTCGCTAATGACTTCTTCACTGTCGGTGTTAGAGTCTTGGCTTTCATCAAATCCCTTTAATCCCGAGCTTAATGTAGGAGACGTGTTTATGTCTTGGAATCGTAGAATAGTGTACAGAGGAGGCCGTGTTGCCCTTTATGTCCGCAACTCCCTCCGGGCTGCTGCCCTGTCTCATCCAATGTCGTTGTGGAATCCGTCTGATGCTCCATCGCACTATCTGTCTCTGAAAGATTGTTGACTGGCGCAATTCATTCGCTTCACTGTTCCTGCTGTGAACGTAATGAGGCAATCTTGCTTGGATTTAACTGTATCCCCTCCCAGGGATACTCACATATCTCAATAGTAGACGGATCGGAGCTGCCACAATTTGACTTCCAATCTCATTCATATAATGGCCGTGTTGATGCAATACCTACAGCATTTCTAGCCGCGCTGGGTGCTGCAGGACTTATCGAACGTGTAGCTGATTGTGCAATCAGTAGTTATATCTAATCATGCATATTCACCCACATATAGACTCAAGCGTTCAGTAGCGATAAGCCTGCATTCATTCTCCATTCCAGCCCTCTTACACAACCATGAAAATTTGCAATATATAGCTATCCGCGTGGCGCAGAGATTCCTTGTCTGAAGAAACGAAGCCCCCGAAAGCTGTCTCCTTCCACTTCTGTCAACCACCCATTGGGATAATTGAAGAACAATGTTCTTTCGATATATGGTGAACTAGCCTGAGCACAATATTTTAAATAGAGGCGAAATATGGCTGATTGTAAGGGGCCGAACATCAGTGACCGTTGTTTAGCAATCACGGATTTCAGTTGGTATAGCGCTCACCGTGCTTTTGTCGTAGCCGCGGCGCATTGGTTAGACGGGGTGAACGAAATAATGACTTGAATACCCAAACCGTTCCTTTGTTGTTTCGCTGCCAGTTCAATCACCTGCCCATGCGGAAATCTCAAACATCTAGGTGTCGAATGAAAAGCAGTAAATAAATTATGGCTGTCTAGGTCGTCTAGCAACAAGTCCCACTTTAGTTCACATCCACTGATTTTCAAGCTATCTGCCTATGTGTTACCCGAGTTCGACATGTTCCCAACCACTTTTATTGTATCGGCAAAATTTTCGCTTGTCTGTTATGTGCACCAAGAAACAGTTGATCCGTGTGGTGCGTCACGGAATCAAATACCTTCATCGGCGAGTACATCCTACATTCTCACTCTACACGACCTCCAGGTTAGAAGTGTCTGAATCTATATATATGTTATGGGTTATATTGCAGCTTCTCGTACCTCCCAACCCAACAACTTGTGGCTGACGGAATAGAAGACGGCAATTGTGT
>JTDE01008087.1:0-11380 GCA_014338405.1 Paragonimus skrjabini miyazakii | reverse complement strand
TGTCATACTCCTTCCTTAGCCTAGGATTCGTCGAGCAGTTCTTCATCTTATCAGTTGATAACGGTCGACTGGGTAATCACAAGAGGCTGCACAAAGCTCTGCCCTTAGATCTTTCCCAGACAGAAATTCTTTTTCTACACGTTTATCAATCACCGGAACGACCCTCCTTCTAAAACCGTTAAGTGCTTCAGTGTGAGTCGCTTTAGGGTGTTGTTGGATTCCAATTTACTGATAAATTTGCTAGACTCAACCTTACTTTGTCCTTGATACTTGCTGCACTCTCCTAGAGCGTTGCTACATCCTGTTCCCAATTATTGTCTATCAGGTTGAACGTTACTCAACATTGGTTTTGGACGCAGCTCGAATCAAGGCCGGACTAGCCATCGTTAAGTAAAATGTGAAGGTCCAGAAAGGGCAAAGAAGCGCAAGCAGAAGAAGCACTATATCATCACTTTTCTCTCTTACTTAGCTGCGGTTATAAGTAACAAACTGTCTCCCGTGCCGAGCCCATTTGACATTACTCGCAGCATAGTGAAGGCGGGGTTGCAACGCCAGGTATGCTTGCTGTTACACAACATAATGCGGAGGGTCTGATGACAGGCAAAGCCATTAGGAATGGTGTTTACATTCACTAGAATTAATGTTCCCCGTAAGTATTATGAGTGTCACTAGCGAATTACGTGCCTCCCTGCCAGTCAATCTGAACGGTTCTATGCGGTGAATAGCGAAGACTGTACAACGGCTGTAACGATCCGTGTCTGACCGTTAAGTCACGTCCAGTCCAAAAACGGATCCCGAAATTGCAAACAAGAATAAACCGAAATATTTCTATGGCACCATGACAAAATATGCATCAACAATTACAATGGGCAAACTTCAAACGTTAAAAAATATAGTCCCCTCCAATAAAATCAGCCGTTTCCAAACGGAACTAACAAGGTCAAAGGTTAACTGTCCCGTGAGTAGGCCAAGTCAAAAAGGGCTCATCACACCGCAGATTAGTGGCGAACAAGTTCAATGAAGCAAAAATTGGGTGGATCATTTATTGGTGGGAAAAAATAAGGAGTGCAAACAGTGGTATAAATTTTTACCGGTTCAGGGACCAACAAATTTACAGCACACGCCAAAATTCGTCTGCATCTGGCAATTCTCTGGTGGTACTGGACAGCTCTGAACTTTTGCCTGTGAATGCTTAATATAACTTTCTTTACGTTGGATGCTGCGAGCCGTGGTATCTGGTATGCTCTTATAACCAACAAATGCGCTTCACGTCTCTCCCCAACAGACCTGTTTTCATACGAATCTGGACAATACGTACTAGTCTGTCAGCACCTGCTTCATATTTTCTCACTAAGCCTATGAGCTACTGGTCTCTTCCCAGTCCATCGGACACAACAAGAACAGCGTCATCCACCTAAAAATTCTGTTTATTTGCCAGCCACCTTTGACGGACTTGCAACGATGACACATCCTTTCGGGACCACCTTCTCCAGAAGATACCATAAGATTCGCCTGTCTCTAGCATCTGGTGTACCTGTCTACCAATTTTACTTCTTGAACCAACCCTACATTAGTTCTTAAAAGAAATAAGACACTCGAGGTTGGAACGTTCTCAACAAAGCCGTTTCCCTCAGCAGTAACCAATGGTCTGTTGTCTACGGTACGCTCCATTTCGATTTATGAAGTTAGGGGGTTTCGCCATCGGTTAGTTGCTTTTGGCGGATTGCGTTAAAAATACGTCTGTCGGGTCGGACCACCCTGATAACTAGCATATGGCGGACTGAGGTGCCACTGAACTCCATTTTGTGAGGGCATGCCATTGATGGTCTTTCTACCTCAGTTGAGGATCCAGTCTGCAACCTCCTTGTCGTCGACTGCGGAATTGGCATCATCATCATAAAAGAGACTCGTCACCTGGATTATGTCGCTCATTTCACGACCGATATGTGTCACATTTCAGGTTTGCGAACCCGGTCGCTGAGGCTCTCTCGCGCATCAGTGTTACAGCGAGCACGCCAGACAGCTCAATCGATCTGGCAGCAATCGCAGCTGCACGGGACGACGATCCGGAGATAGAACAACTTTGCCAGTCCAGTTCCATTAAGCTAAGGAGCGTTCCCATGAATTCATCCAAGGGGACGATTATTTGTGATACTTCACAAGGCATCCCTCGCCCGGTTATTCCTCTGGCTTTCTGCCACCGAATTTTTGACACGTGTCTCACTCAGGCATACCTTCAACAGCCATAATGATTACCGAGCGCTTTGTCTGGCGCAATGTCAATCGCGATGTCCGCGCATGGGCCAGAGCGTGCACGCAATGCCAACGGTCAAAATTCTTCGTCTGACGCGTACCCCGGTAGGACATTTCGCAGCCGCCGATGAGCGTTTCTTCCACGTACATGTTAACTCAGTCGGACCTTTATCACCCACAAATGGGTGTACGTATATCTTGATGTGTGTAGATAGATCTACACGTTGGCCAGAAGCTATACCAACTACGAATTGCTCATCGGAAACCGTCGCACGAGCATTCCTGGAACGTTGGGTTGCCAGTTTCGTTGCTCCACCGTAGTGACCACCGATCACAGGTCACATTTTGACTCAGTCTTCAAGTCACTTCTCAACACACTATGCTGTAGTATAATTTGCACGACAGCTAACCACCCGGCAGCCAACGGTTAGTTGAACGTTTTCATCGGCAGTTGAAAAGTTCGTTATTCGCTAGCAACAGCCCTCTGTGGCGCGAGTTTCTGCCATTAGCCTTGTAAAGTATTCCAAACACATTGAGGGCGGACCTGCATAGCACCCACACCCGGTGAGTCCACGGGTGATCCTTAGGTTTACCTGGAGAGATAGTTGCCCCACGCGCAACGGGAGCCATGAACTTAGCGGATTACGGCGAGTGGTCGGCCCAGCGCATGGGGCGACTCCGACCAACCCCACTAAGAGAACAGACGACGCCAACGTACGTGGATTCTCGTCTGTCAACTTGTTTTCACGTTTTGGTGAGTGCGGTTGCTCCCCAACGACCCTTACACCCTATCTTCACAGGTCCATTCCGCGTACTCACACGTTATGATAAGACTTTCGTGTTAGAACGTAAGGGTAAACGCGGAGTTATATCTGTCGATAGACTAAAGTCAGCGTTTTTAGAGGTACCTGATATGGCCATCGATTCACGACCAGTAGCATCCTCAACGGCTAGTGCATTGTCTAATTTAAGTGCAGATCCGGTTTCGGTTGCGACTCCGCCTGCCTCGATGGAGCCAAGTATCCAGAAAAGACCTGATCGACAGTTGCATAGGCCGATGCGATTTGCAGAGTATGTGGACGTCCGTCGTATATTGTTTTTTATTGTTGTTGCATGTCCTTACCAAGTTGATTTTAGATGGCTTAACCTACGGCAAACGCTGTCAGCAAGATTTTTTCTTACATAAAATAGAATATAAAAAAGGAAACGCTTCATTCTTTTGGACACAATGGACGCAGAAACCCAGAGGAGTTATCGTATTCCATCAATAAATACTGTATATTCTAGATACTGAGAGGGGAAGCCGAGGATGCTGGAAAACTCAAAATTCTGCAAGGTTCATCTACGATGGACGCAAACGAGGCTACGATCCTACAAAGTCGATTAAAACTGGCCCGTCTCCAATTCCCCTGCTTGCTTATGATTATTAATCTTCCAAACCGTGCTCCCCCGAACTATTTCTAATGGTTCTCCCTCACTTTTTTTACCGGCCGTAGACGCCAGCTGTGTGGCAGGAGTAAATTGGACTATTCATGCTCGTATCGACGGTTCTGGCTAACTGAAACACTCCAACATTGTTAAGGTCAACGCTCTGGTTGCCTTCTAGGGGAGAAAGCGTTGTAGCGACCCAATTCTTTGTTGTTAACTATGTTAGAGTTATGAGTGCCATTTGTGTTCTTTTTCCCCCGACCTTTGTATGTATTTAAACATTTGTTTGAACGAGTAGAGACACCAACAACTACCCCGCACACTCGAATGTACGACTCCACTGCGTTCACGCTTGTCGCTCCGCTCTGTTATCGTTATGTCTTGGTATCTGTTGACTCCCGCGTTGACTTCGCAGGTCGACAATATACTCTTTGTCTACTTGTTGTGTCATTCTCAACCGGTCGTCCTCGGTTAACTCAATCCTACAAACGTCATGTCCATTTTCAAACTCTGCCTACCTGAAGACGGTGTCCTTAAAACGGACCTAATAACATCTGGGGAGAAACCCAATTTCGCATGATACAACGCCAGGTACCATTCGAACTGACCAAAGTTAGCAATTCCATCACTGGAGCAGGATAGATCTTGTGCACAGATATGTTTAAAACTTGCAGCTGAACGATAAAACTGTAGTCAGAGAATGATGTCAATATACACACCCTTGTTAGTAATAAACAAATCACCATAGTACGCTTTTACTTCATACTTAATGATAACCAGCCGCGTACAGTTATTGATCACTATGCAAAAGCTATGCACGCTAAAACTTTTTGAAAAAATATATAACTTAACCTGCTCGCCACATATGATTACATACAAGTCTGTGCTTCTTCTTATGCTGGTGTGCCACCTGGCAATCTTTTCGTGTTGCTAAATATCCCTTCTATTCCATATATCGGCCGTGTATACCAATTCGACGTCGGACTTCGGCTTTAACCATATACTAGAAAAAAGTTGTCAGTCGATCTCTTTTCGCGCTATACGATAACAAAAGTTTGCTCGTGCCATATATGTTTTATTAACTGACAAAAACTATAATTATACGTGAGGTTTGACCAGAAAGTCACATATTCCATTATTCGTCATACATTACGTAACCATTTTACGTTCTCCCGTTTATCACGTGATTTTGCTTCTCAATCCTGATTCCACGATTGAATCTAACGCAAGACAACATTCCATAACGTCCGGACAATCAAAATCCCATGTTGGTTGGACGACTCACAAGATCTGCAGGATTCCATTGATTTTGAGGAAATAACGAAGTCCAGATCAGAATATCGTCCATTTTTCAACAAAAGTATAGGTCCTCTTATCCTCTGTTATATCATAATTTTCTACATATTTTTCCGGAACTGTCTACATCAAACATTGGCGAAGTTCTTCGACTGTTTATTTTCTCCATTCTCAAAATATCCTATTTCTGGCAGGACTTTGACCATTAGGTTAGTGTTAGCCTTGTGAAGCGAGAGTCGATCTAACTACTCAGCATTTTCGATCAAGCACTGAAGAAAGTGAAATTTATTTTTTGGGAGGCGAGTCCTAAATGCTTCTTCATAAACTGGAATTTCTCTCTCCTGTTATGTTTCTTTTGCTACTTTATATTCATAATTGGTGTATTATACAATTATAAATAATGTGCATGTGCGTATCACGTTACAATGTGCACATTGGGCAGGCTCATCTGAGCGTGTTTACCACAGATGCGCTGAGAAATATACCATTATTATTATTAAAATAACGACTGAACTCAAAAACTTGACCAAACAGGAATGAACAGTGTTACTGAAACGCTCAGTGGTACTGTGGTACAATTCGGAGTGTCCCTAGCTGATGATGCGAAGCGCTGAAGCTGGAATTTAATCCAACAATGGAATGTTTTAGCTGGCCGTTAATCACCAACCGCGGGAGTAGATCTAACGCGTGCGCGTCGCAGAGTTTTACTCAAATGTGCTCTGTCTATTTTTATTAAATCAAACAGAAATGTAAAGTGCGGTCTGATGTAACAGTTGCATGAGATTAGCATAATGAAGTAGAAAACAATGAAAACATAACATATCTAATCCGGTTTCTTGGGGACAGAAGATTGTTATGTATTTGCATGCAATCTGCTGTAGCACACTGTTTCTACCAATGGCTCCCATATGAAAGACACGGTTCGAAATAAATACTTAGACATTTTCACATGTGATAAACAAATTCTTCACTGAAACCTCCTGAAGAAATGTGTCATTTTCAATTGCTTCTGTCTTTTGATCATCAGCAAACCGAAATCATCTTCAAAGCACCTTTCATAAGATCATAATACCGATGAACTTTTGTTAACTCTTGAACTGCTTCCCCTAAAAGGGAGTAACCAAATCAGAAGTTTCGTAAGCAGCTTCAAGCTCTTCGTCTGAGCCCGACTGCCTAAGCAATTGCAAAGTTTCTCCTACCGTTACTACAGTAGTTGTGGCTAAGTTTCAGCATCTTTCACAGGACTCCCAACTGAAACTTCTCCATCTCTTACACAAATGATTCCACTTAAACAGGTTTGCTCATAATCTCTCTGATCTTGGTTGATTTTGGCATGTTTATATCTCTGATCTCAAGCCGAGACAGTGTCAGATGCCATTTTCTGTAATGTAGCGTCAGGCCATACACAACTCATTTAAGCGGGCTAACTGTCATTAACGCCCGAAGAATCAAGTCTTGTATCCTGGTAAAATAGCAACTAGCAGTTTCACTCAGCCAGTGGAAGCCACTCAGCCATCGGGAGTTTCGAATTTGGTTTAGGTTGTTTATCTAGTGTGGATTCGTTCTTAGTCATATTAGGTATATTTAGGACTGCAATAGTGTATCTCGAGATTGCATGATTTTAGTTGCAGTATTTTGCTTTTGTTATTGTATAACACTTTTATTGATTGGCACATCGTTGCATTGCAGTATTTGCATCCTTGTATAACTCACTTTTGTATAGAGTCGCACCGCTGTATTGTATTCTAATTTTAAACCAGCTCGGTTGAATAAGTTCTTACTATGGATGACCTGGATTCTAATTGCGGTGACTGTATGTGTCGTTAGCCGATTACTGAGGGTATTCAGTGCTACAACTGTGAAAAATTGTATCACAACCGGTGCCCTAAACTGACCGTGGCTGCAGTAAGGCTGTATAGACAGCGTAAACAGTTGACGTGGGTCTGCTCTCACTGCTGTTCATTGGCGGAAGTCTTCTCACGACTACTGCACAAACCCGAAAGCCATTGGGGCATTGATAAAAAAGAAAGTACCCAAAAAGTTCCTGTCGAGCAGAGATAGTGTAAGATAAAGAAGGTAACTGCAAAGCAGAGGGAAGAGATAGCAACTCTCAAGTTGAGCATCGACGGACTTGTGGACGACACATTGAAACTGTGCATTGCCGGCGAAAAAGTAACTGGGAGATCCCGTAACATTTTGGTCCTCAACAATGAAGAGCCGGTAGTCAGAGAGATAATAACCAGAAAGGAGCTAGATAGAAGGAGGGTGATTGAAATTCTCAGGATAGCAGGGTTGTCCGCAGCCACTGGCATCAAACGCATACATAGAGTAAGTAGCTGGAGACTAAGCAATTCCAACTGAGCTCAAAACCGGGCACGTCCAATACTTATCGAGTTTATACAAGTCTCCCAAAGGGACTATGTACTCAGCAAGGCTTACACAGCACATCAACTGTCACAAGGTAGATATCTACTCATTTCGGACAACAAAATGGACTCACAGTATGGCAGTAAGTCAGGGTTACCGCCGAAAACAACAGCCGGTAGTGTTTAAGGTAGACCGTGGGTCCAAGTAAAGGACATGGCCTTACTAGCGACTCCACTGGTTCAGTGCAACAGACAAGTTGACTTACCTGAATGTGTAAGAGATGTTGGATCTAAAAAGATCTCACCCATAACTACATCTATTACGACAGTAGTATGTATCGGTAGACCCAATCCTGGCCGTAGTAAAAGTAAGAGAACCTCATTCGCTGCTAAGGTAAACACCACCTGTATGACGAAACAGAAAACCAACAGAACACGGGGGGCCAGGAAGCTTCAGTTGGAGCAGCAAGGTCGAAAAAACAACGAAATCGGCAACTACTAAGGCCAAACCCCACGGGAAAGGGGTTGTCCCTGCATATAAACCCCTAAAGGGGGGTCAAGCGATCTGTCGTAGTCAAGTTGCTGCTGAGGATGTCGCCCGACCAATGACGATGACAATGCAGCAGGAAAAGCATACGGAGCCAAAGGAAAGCGGTAGGGTTGCTTTTGACAAAGGAGTTAGAAAGCTTAAGGACAAAGTGGACAAATTGTTGCCCAGACAATTGAAACGTGTGAAAGCTGATGCCTTTTCCTGCTAACCCAGGGTTGTTCAATTCACTTTTGCGCTCTCGCATCACGCTTGTATCCAAAGTGGACAGTCATTCATCTCCCACTGGACTCAGACCCATCGCCATATCTTCAACATTTATACGTTGTTCCCACATGATATTGGCCGATCGTTGGAATACGCGCTTACAACTGCCCGCTCTTCAGTTTGCATTCCTACACCGTGACGGTTGCCTCGAGGCGATCTCCCTGCTTCATGCGCTGCTTTGGAACTCATGGATCACGTCTTTAAGTATGTGTGCGGCTTTTTTCGACGTGTCCAAAGCGTTTGATTCTATCTCACAATATTCTATTATCAGATCAGCCCGAGCCTTCGGTGCTCCTCCACCTCTAACGCATTACATTGCCGACTCCTACCGTAATGCTTCCGCAACGCTCAATGGCTCGTTCTCCGATCCCAGCGTGGTGTTCGCCATGGTGACCCAGTGTCCCCGTTTCTATTCATCATGGCAATGGATGAGGTGCCGGCACTATCTCGACCGGAGTTTGGCTACCAGTTTCACGATGCACTGGTAAGCGGGTTTGCCTACGCCTTCTAGCTGGGAATCCTACGCGTCTCTTCGAGAAGCTTGCAGCCGCCGCTAGTGCCCTGGAACTATCTAGGCTGAAGATCAACACACAGAGGACCAAACTCATGGTCATCCGTGGTGACCATCAACACAATGCACTGCCATCTCCGATGAGTCTATCCACTTCGGCTCGGACATTATCCATTCATTAGGCGCCTCCGACACGGTGACCTATCTAAGTATCCCGTTCACCTGGTAGGGTAAAACATTTACTAACCACCGTCTGCAACATCGTACGATGCCGGATGAAACTACCAAAGCGCCCTTGAAGCCACACCAACGTCTTGCACTTCTGAGACAACATCTGATCCCGAAGATGAATCACTCATTAGTGTTGAGCCGAGTCCACCGTAACACGCTCAAAACCATGGACTGTATGATTCGCCAATTTGTTCGGTAGTGGCTTCGCCTTCCTAAAGGCACACCAACCAGCTACATACATGCCCCAATTCGTTTGGGCGGTTCGGGCATCCCAAATTTGTCTACCACAATTCCAGTCTCGCGTAATCTCGAGTGGAGAGACTTCTGCAGTCAGTGTCCAGTTCTGCAGAATGCGGTCGAAGATAAATCGTTTGGCCCTATCTCAGGGGAAATGAACATCCTAGTACGCGTTCAGGATGTAGTGTCGACGAACAAAGAGGAAGCCCATGCGGTGTGGATGGATAGACTGTACCATTCGCTAGACGGCCGTTGTCTTCAGGAAGTGTCACGCTCTCCACTTTCGAATCGTTGGCTGTTTAACCCAGATCGCATCTTCCCCAGAATCTTTATTCGTGCCATCGAGCTCAGATGTAGTCTGTTGCGGACTAAAGTCCGAAATTCACGAAGTGGCTGAAGTGACCACTCGGTTCTCTGCCGTGGCAACTGCGGTCAACCGGAAAGCCTTGCTCATATTCTACAATCATGCTGGATCACCCATGACGTGCGTTGTGCTCGCCATAGACCGCGTAGCCAAAGACCTGGCGAAACGATCACGAAACTTGGGCTATACAGTCTTCGAGGAGTTGCGAGTACCGACGGCAAGCTCGTTTATCAAACCCGATGTGTTAGCGGTTCGTGACGGCACTACTGTAGTTCTTGACATCAGTATAGTGAATGACTACCGAAGCCAATTAGCCTGGACAGAAAAGATTGTGAAGTACGGAACCGACTCCCATATTGTCGCCATTCAATCAATCCACCATACTTTGGGCTGTGATGTGAACTCTGTTTCTCATTCGCCTATGATCATCTCTTTCCGCGGTATTATATTTCCTTCTTCAAGTAACGCTATCCTTCGGCCGGAGCTGCCCTCCTACGCAGTCAAGGATTTGTCTACTGACTGTTCTAGGTTTCCTAAGAACCTACGATGCTTTTATGCGGTGAACCTGGCGTTAACTGTTGCCACCTCTCTGACAGTTGTCTCACTATGAAGGACATCTTTCTGTCCCGATGCGTGAGCCTTGACTGTGATAGCACTTCTGTGCCCTGAAGAGCTTTTGGTTTTGTGAGACTGACCGTTCACCTATTTTCTTTTCATTATTCTTTGCGTATTTTACTTTACATTCCAAAACTGTTCGGTATATAAGCCACATATAACTTTTCATTTGATGACTGGTCCATTAACGCCTGCTATTCTTGTGAGAGGACTTGTCAACTGTTCAATGTTGCTGACAGTGCAGCGTCTCACATTTGACAGAGCTTGTTTTCACATCCAACATTTTTAAATATCTGTTGCTTACTTTTGGCGTCACCGTTTGTTCTTTCCTTGAACGAAGATGTGTAGATTGCTATCCAAAATAAACGATATAATGTAGCTAACCGTTTTAGTTTTGGACAGAAGAACTACTCAAACATCGGGCAGTCCCTTCGGGCGTAGGACCCGATGGGATTTCTGACACAGTAAAGTTATCCGGGCAAATACTGTATGGAAAGAACCTCCAGTCTTGGTATACGAATACCTGCAGCATTAGCAACAAGTGGGGGTAGACTAAGGAGCGTAGTAATGGTTTCGATGTCATAGATATGGATGAAACATGGCTAAAACCGGAAGTGGCTTTGGGGAACTGCCCCCCAGAGGAATTTTCCGTTTACAGGCAGGACCGCACGGTGGAGGGATCTTGCTGTTGGTAAGCAATCAGTACAAGCAGAGGGAGGCTCCCTTCCCAATAAGCACCCCGAACGTACAGGCAATTTCCTGCTACATTCGGGAGGATAACAGGAGACTGCTTATTTTCAGCGTCTATAGGGGACAACTGGCTGGCAACTGCTAAATGTCTTGAATGCTCTAGCTAGTGATTCAGCAAACTTAGTGGTAGCTGGAGACTCCAACCTTCCGAACATCTCTTGGGACCATGAAACAGTCAGGACGGGTATTCCCGAAGGAATATTCCCGGACTGGTTACACTCTAATTTGTTAGGTCAACATGTTCAGGCGCCTAGTCGGTTCCGCCATCCATGATGGATCTATTAGTTACTCGATATGAATAGGGTATTACAAACTTAGAAAGTGAGGCGCCGCTTGGAAGGAGCGATCATTGTGTTCTGAGTTTCGAAGTCCGTGCGACAAAAAAGCCCCCCCCCCGAAAAAATTCGTTCGCAATTTTGGTCGAATAGATGTCACACGGTTCTTAGAAGTGGCACAGAGCATGTACTTGGCTCCTAAGGAGAAAACTCTTCTCTACAAGATATGTGGAAAGTCAT
>JTDE01008085.1:0-14177 GCA_014338405.1 Paragonimus skrjabini miyazakii | reverse complement strand
CCTCTCACCGTGTTGTTTAATCCCACCCTACAGAAGGTTATCATCCCAGATGACTGGGGAAACGCAAGGGTTATACCCATCCTTAAGGGGAGTAAGAAGCACGAGGTGGGCAACTATCGACGAGTCAGTCTCACATCAGTTGTTCTGAAACTGCTGGAAAAAATTAGTAAGGTTAGGATTGTGAGACACATTACTGAAAATAGTCTTCTCTTTGCAAACCAACATGGGTTTGTTAGGCATAGGTCCTGTCTCACCAACCTGATTCGCTTCCTCGATGAGATTACAGACGTTGGATAGGGGAGAGAAAGTTGAGGTTTGCTACTTGGACTTCAGGAAGGCTTTCGATTCCGTGAACCACCGAACGCTGGTCCTCAAATTGGGGACCTTTGGTCTTCCTTCAAGACGGATAGGATGGATACAGGACTTCTTGAGAAGTCGCACCTTCCATGTAGAGGTAGCAGGGGAAAGGTCCAGAGAAGGTGTATTAGTTAGTGGGATACTTCAGGGATCAGTGCTTGGACCACTACTATTTTTAATGTTCGTCAATGATCTCACCAAAAACCTGGAGTGTCCCTGCTACATCTTTGCTGATGAAGTGAAGGTTGTAGGAAATCCTTACAATACGAGCATGCAGGAGGAATTAAATACTGTTCGGAAGTGGTGAAACGGATGGCAGTCACCCTTGAATGTAGACAAGTGTAATTAGCTGCTTGCTAAGGGACAGCCAAGGTCAGTCAGGTATTTTGGTAAGGAGGGGAGGAGAAATAGCTGCGGAGGAGAGAAACAATTAAGGACTTGGGAGTGCTCATAGACGGGAACTTCAAAGTTTCCAAACAGTGTATAGAGGCGGCGCGAAAACGTAAGAGCGCTGTATTTGTCGAAGAAAACGTTAACATCAAGGAGCCCGGAGGTGTTGTTGCCGCTTTATAAAGCTTATGTTAGGCCACATCTGGAGTATTGTGTGCAAGCTTGGAGCCGGCATATAGTAAAAGAGGCGAATTTACTTGAGAAGGTTCAGAAAGCTTTTACAAGGTTGCTTGAGGAAATGCGATATAACTCATGTGAAGAGAGACTATGAAAACTTGATCTGTTTTCTGTTGCGCGGAGAAGGGTTAGAGGAGACTTGATAGAAGCCTTCAATATTCTTAAGGGAATAACCGGAGTTGAGGCGAAACCTCTATACAGCCTGCCACAGTCTCAAGTTGGAGAAGAGGAGGGCTGCTACATCGATTAGGGCTAACTTCTTTGTATGTTGGGTGACCAACTGTTGGAACATTCTTCCACGGAGTGCAGTATCCTCTGATAGTGTGACAGAGTTCAAAAGAAAGCTAGATTAGTACTGACCATTTTTCTTTCCGGACCTGTTGTGAGGATTTAGTTTGGATGAGTTTCCAAAGTACTTTCCTTGTAGTAGATTTAAGTTAGTCAACTTTTCATCTCTATTTGGCATTATTGTTATCTCTTTTGAATCTTATTCATTGCTTTTATTTCATTTACAAAGTTAGTCTTAGCATCTGATAGTATAGATTATAGGAATAAAACCCTCATTGGTCTTACTCTTAACCCTTGTTTCATGGGAGGATAAACTTGTGTTTATCGGTGGTAGCTGCGAACTTGTTGTGTTCTGATGGCATTGATAGCTTAACCTTCTCAGCTTTTATCCGGTAGTCCTCACACTAACTCATTATCGTCGCAGCACTAGGCTCAAGCCGTTCCGTCCTGGAAACTGAACTGTATTTACCTTTCACAAGGTTGGATAGGAAACGACGTTTCCAGTAGTTCAACGTCAACTCATGAAATACGTGCAAATTTATCTTCGGGGTATTTTGCCGTTATTTAACGTAATTTCAGACGGGAGGATGTTGAAATGACTCATTTTGAGCGAGGAAAGACGGAAAGTTCCAAAATTCGACGAAGAATTGAGCGGACTCCTGCGTGAAAATTCATCGGTTGCTGGAAAGCGTGAAAGACTTGAAAGTTTCGCCGATCGCTTGGTCAGTACAGGGTTTTCAGCTTTGTGACGACCCAATTCGTTATTGTTAAATATGTTAGAGCTACGAGTGCCATTTGTACGCTTTCTGTTTCCTATTTCTATATATACTTAAACATTTGTTTGAACGAGTAGAGATGCCGACAACTACTCCGCGCACTCAAACGCAGTCGTGTATTATCGTGTACATTCGATTTCGCTATTTTTCGCTGCTCATATTACGCTTTGAGCGCGTATAGTTTACACGTATATATTTATTCAAATTTCATGTCGTTCTCATCTACTCAATCGCCACGGGCATTAAGTCTGACCGTTCGTCTTTGGTATTGCTGATCACCTTAGCTGTTCCTGCTTTCGGAGATATTGATTCAGAACTGTGGTTCAGCGTTTTGGAAATAGAGTTTAACAACCGGCGAATAACAAGCGATGCGGACAAGCTCTCGCAACTTATACCACGCCCCCCGAGTTATGTTAGACCTAGCAAGCGATATATTACTAGGCGCAGCTACTGATCGCTACGAGTCGGCTAAACAAACAATTCTTAAAGAAACACAGCCGTCCGACGAAATGTGTGCGGAGCAACCGTTCCAACGGTTACAGTTAGGGAACAAGAAGCCGTCAGTTCTCCTTCGAGAAATGCGACAGGTAGTAGGTAAGTCGCGGTTGCCCGAGTATCTCCTACAAGAATTGTGGATGCAGCAACTGCCCGAGTATACACTAGGGCTATTGTCCGTGTTACCGTCACGTCCGTTTAGGGATCAAGTGGTTTCGGCCGACGCAGTACACGAACGTCTTTGAGGCACTACGCCGCCACAACCAGTGAGGCAAGTGGTTACCGCCAACAGTCCCGCGGATAGTTCGTTAACCGCAAAGGACGCCGAAATAGCGGCGCTGCGCATGGCACTTGAATGTCGTGAACGCAATCCTGTAGACTCAGACGACGAAATAGCTCAGCTGAAACGTGAGCTGGTGGATCTTCGTGCAGGCATTTGGCGTACCAGGTCACCACCGAAAATTCCTCCGACGCGTGCCCGATCACCACCCGAACTGAGGTGTAGCTATCTTTGTTGGTACCATGAGAAGTATGATGATAATTCTAAACGATGTCGATTACCATGTAGCCGTCGTGGTACCAAACGTTTAACCTAGCAGGCCAGGATGTTTTAGCGACGACAACAACAGGCCAGTTAAACGACAGTCGCCTCTTCTTTCTAAGGGGTCCGACCTCTAAAAAGCACTTCTTAATCAATACAAAAGCGGAGGTTAGTGTCATCTTGCATTCGGTAACGGATGTTCGATCAGAATTTGACACTACACTCCGAGCAGCAAACGGTATGCCCATCAGAACCTTCGGCCGTCGACTGTTGAGTCTGAACTTTGGGCCTCGACGCGATTTTCGGTGGGTTTTCGTAGTAGCTGATATATCTTGTCCTATCATTGAGATCGGTTTTCTCCGACACTTCGACCTGTTGGTCGACGCACGTCGATCGCGCTTAATTGATACTTCGACAAGACTCAGTGTTCGGGGTAGCCATCGCATACGGCTGTGATCAATCCAATGCTAGCCAATCCCGTATTTGACGAGCCTCATGGGAAAACTTTATCCTAATTCCCTCAACTGGTCCGCCCCGCCAACGAACTACCGGCCGTGACAACCGACGCCGCACATCACATTGTCACACGGGGGTCGCCAGTTCGAGGTCGTCCACGCCGCTTAGCCCCCGATAGATTAAAAATTGCTCGAGCCGAATTTGAGCATATGCATCAACTTGGCATCATCCGTCCGTCTAATAGTCCATGGGCTTTGCCATTGCACATGGTGCCCAAAAGGACTGACAACGGCTAGCGCCCATGTAACGTCCACCGAGCATTGAACAACACGACAACTTCTGATAGGTACCCAATTCCGCATATTCAAGACTTGACAGCAGACCTATCAGGAACGGAGGTATTTACAAAAATAGACCTGTGCGTGCGTATAACCAAATTCATGTAGCTCCCGAAGATATCGCGAAAACAGCGGTAATAACACCGTTCGGACTTTTCAAATTTTTACGTATGCCGTTTGATCTGAGCAACGCTGCCCAGGATTTCTAACATTTTATTCACGGCGTGTGTCGTGGACTGGACGGCGTTTATTACTTGGATGACATCTTGGTTGCTAGCTTCTCACAGGAGGAAAATTGCGCGCACTTACATTCGTTACTTACCCATTTGTCGCATCATGGTGTGATTATACGCCTAGCTAACTGCTCGTTTGGGATGCCCAGCGTAACCCTCCTGGGCCACAGTATATCCAAGTTCGGGAGCGGACCTCTTCCCGACAAAGTGCAAGCGATAGTGGATTACCCGGAGCCCACCTCATTTGAGCAAATTCGCCGTTTTGATGGTCTTGTAAATTGTTACCGTCGTTTTATTCCTAATTGTGCACACTTAATGCAACCGCTCACGGACCTGCTGAGAGGCAATGTTCGCTCATTTTCGTTTACAACGTCTGCAAGAAAGGCCTTCGTTAATTTTAAAACAGCTATCGCCAATATAGCGTTGTTGTCACACCATCACCCGTCCGACCCTTTAGCGCTAACTGTGGATGTATTAGACGGGGCAGTAGGAGCAGTCCTGCAACAGCAATTTGGCGACGACTGGTACCCATTAGTATTTTTCTCTAAACGCTTGCAACCAACTGAATCGCGGTATAGTGCTTTCGTAAGAGAGCTGTTGGTGGTATACCTCGGCAGTCGCCATTTTTGACGTGTCATTAAAGACAGAGACCTCATCGTCTTCACTGTTTATAAGCCACTAACGTACGCCTTGCGCTCGACGACCGACAAGTACTCCCCAAGAGAGACCCGACACCTGGATTATATCGCTCACTTTACGACCGATGTCGGTCACAGTTCCGGTGTTGCGAACCCAGTCGCCGATGCTTTCTTACGCATCAATGCTACGACAAGTACGGCAGACAGCTCAGTCAATCTGGAAGCCATCGCAACTGCATTGGACAACGATCCGGAGATAGGACAACTTCGTCGGTGCAGTTCCTTCAAGCTAGATAGCGTTCCCATGAGTCCATCCAGAGGAATGATTATTTGTGACACTTCACAAGGCATCCCTCGCTCGGTTATTTCACTAGCCTTCCGCCGCCGAATTTTTGACACGTTGCACAACATGTCCCACCCAAGCATACGTTCAACAGTCAAAATGATCACCGAGCGCTTTGTCTAGCGCAATGTCAATCGCGACGTCCGCACAAGGGCCAAGCGTGCATAAAGTGTCAACGGTCTAAAATTCATCGTCACACGCGTACCCCGGTAGGGAGTTTTGCAGCCTCCGATGAGCGTTTCTACCACGTGCATGTTGAACTAGTCGGGCCTTGGCCACCATCAAATGGGTGTACACATATCTTGACATGAGTAGATAGATTCACATGTTGGCCAGAAGCGATACCCATTACGAATTGCTCACCTGAAACCGACGCATGAGCATTCCTGGAACGTTGGGTTGTCCAGTTTGGTTGTACCGCCGTAATGACCACCGATTGTGGGTCAAATTTTGACTTAGCCTTAACGTCACGTCTCAACACACTAGGCTGTAGTCAAAGTCAAACAACAGCTTACCATACGGCAGCCAACGAGTTAGTTGAACGTTTTCATCGGCAATTGAAAGGCCGTTATCCGCCAGCAACAACCCTTCGTGGCACAAGGTTCTGCCATTAGTCTCGTTAGGTATCCGAAACACGCCAAAGGCCGGCCTGCATATTACTCCTGCCCAGTTAGTCTATGGGTGCTCCTTACGATTACCCGGAGAGATGACTTCCCATCAATTTTGTGGATTACGGCGAGCGGTTGGCCCAGTACATGAGACGACTTCGACCGACCCCACCTAGGGAGCAGACGATGCCAACGTACGTAGATCCTCGTCTGTCAACTTGTTCTTACGTTTTGGTACGTGCGGTTTCTCCTCGACGAATTTTACACTCGCCGTATACAGGTCCATTCTGCGTACCCACGCGCTACGATAAGACTTTGGTGTTGGAACGCAAGGGTAAACGCTAGGTTGTCTCTATCGATAGACTAAAACCAGTGTTTTTAGAGGTACCTGATGTGAACATTAATTCGCAACCAACAACGTCCTCAACAGCCAGTGCATTGCCTAACGTTGGTACAGATCGGATTTTGGTTACGATTCCGCCTGTCTCGACGGACCCAAACCTCCATAACAGACGTGGTCAAGAATTGCGGAGACCAGTGCGATTTGCAAATTATGCGGACGTCCGTCGTATCTAGTTTTTATTGTTGACGTTAGTGCAATGTCTTACCGAGTTAATTTCAGATGGCTGAACCTACAGCGACCGCTGTCAGCAAGATTTTTTCTAAAAAAGAAAATATAAAAAAGGAAAACGCTTCATTCGTTTGGACACAATGGACGCAGAAACCCGGGTAAGTTATCGATTTCCATTAACAAATACTGTATAGTCTAGATACTGAGAGTAAACCGGGAAGCCGAGGCCGCGCATCGCAAGAGGATGCCGGAAAACTCGAAATTCTGCAAGGTCCGCCTACGATGGACGCTGCGTGCACACCTGTATCTCCGCTCCGTTATCGCTCCGTATTTGTATCCGCGTTGATCTCGCAAGTCAACAATACACTCTTTGTCTACTCGCTGTATTACTCTCAACCGGTTGTCTTCGGTTCGCTCGATCCTACGGCGTCCGTCCATCGCGCAGCTTTTTCTTGCATAACGGACGCTCTTGAGAATGGTAAAATGAACGCAATATCAAGAGTTAAATGGGGAAATGTGGAGTGATCGATTTTAATATGAGGAATAGTGCAGATGATATTTTTTCTTGACAAAACCTCACGCGACCTTAATATTTTTTTATTATTTCGCCCTCGATATAGTGGTGCATTTGACAAAAATCGGACTCTTCCCGGTACTATTCAACACGGAAAATTTTGATCGCAAATATACCACGAATTTCCCCATATTTGCTCCCAAGACAATCCAAGGGGCGCGTGCATAGAAACAGCTTTGTCACGCCCCAAAATGTATGCAACAAGGCGAAAAATCCAGGGTATTTATATGGTGCGTAGTGACCTGAAAACATTCTCGAAACTAAAGGCAGAATGATTCTGGCGGGTTACTGAAAAGCTGATTTGAATCCTCTTGCTGTTATTGTCTACTGATAATTTTGTCTTATTGGTGCCCTGAGTATCAAACAGTTGCATACGTTTACTGTTACTCGTCACCGAATAAGGCTGATTGGAATTTTTGGGTCATATCATATCTACCTCTGTATCTGTTTTATATCGCATATTGCTTGTTCCTTATGACAGTGACCCGCGTCAGATATAGTAGTGCTGCGACCCAGCAAACGCTTACTGGGGCGGTGAGCGTTTGCTGCCGTCACGAGTGAAAATGCCCGTATAATACGGCATGCAGTGCTACCAGCACCAAGGGTCGTATCACTTAAAATAAACTGGCCTATATGAACACCAGCGCAAACATCTTGCCTGTTCATCCCTGAACTTTATATGCATGGGCTGCAGATTCGACGAAAATCAAGGCGCCGTTTTGCCGTTGACTGTTCACGCGTGCTCCACGAAAAGTGAGGCAACGCAGAAAACCTGCGGCTGCAAATGCGGGACTCTGCTTGGCACAGTTTGCCCTCCCATTTCTTCCATGGAGAGTTGGCTGGAGGAATGCCAACGAACCTTGTCAGAAATAAAGCTGGAACTTCAGTCTTTGAATGAATACATAGCGGTCGCTCTACCTAAGGTTGCAGCTATCAAGAAATCAGTTGCCCTTCCAACTGCGCAGATAGAGGAGGCAGCAGACAACATGAAAGAGGAGCTCTCGGAGATAGGAGATTTGTTTCATGAGGTTGATTCCTCTCAACGTCCTCTCCAACCGAGGTTGCCAAGTCAGTCCTAACTTCTTCATGCTCCCTGGACGTTGCCACCCTTGTACTGGCAAGCAGTCTACGCCCTAAGACAACCAAAAGGACACTGGGCGTCATGGTAACCTTGCCAGCCATGCTCAGTCCCGAGACTGTGGTGGAAAGACGGCAGCTTTGGAATCCATCAGTGCCCACTTAAAATGCGTGTCTATTGATCGCTCTCGGCAGGAGAGAGCGAGATGCGAACAGCCGAGTGAAACCAAGTCACTAATCATGGCAGCCCAGAAACGACAGCTTGAGACTAAAGTCATAGTTTTCGCCCCAATAGTACCCTCTCCGACCTATGTGCCAGTGGAGGAAAGCAGGGATGCCGCTTTCGTAGTCGTCATTCCAACGACTGACTCCCCAAGCATGGACAACAATGTTGAAGACATCGTACCAAGGCCGTCTCCCGAGTTACCTAAGCAAAATCCGCTAATAGGCCCCGTAGAAAAATCTTCCTTCCTGGAATTAGGAATGATAGGGGCCTAATGGGGACACCACCTGTGAATCAAAAGCATTTTGTTGGCCCGTCCCATAGGGTATTTCTATCGGTGGCCCCATTAAACAGCGTACATTGACCCCCTTCAAGCCCTGCATTCAAAAGGCAGAAAATTCAAATTTTCCACGGGTGAAAAATCCTAAACACCCTCCGGTAAAGGGGAATTTAGCAGGGGTGCAGAGGTCGCAAAATGCAACGCCAAGAATGCCGGCCAAGCGTCTTGTAAGAACGCTGACATACGCACGAGTGGTGACATCGCGTCCGTAGCTCCAAATTAGAGCCAACTGAGCCACTCGGCAGCACAGACCAAGTCCGGCCCCACCATCATCTTAAACTCTACGTCTTCTTTCCCAAGTTTTTCCGCGCAATCTCCTATCTCTTTTCTTGCCGTCCTGTGAGGAATTAGCTCTCAAATGCATTTATACGAATTGTATGAGTCTGTTTAATAAATTACGGGAAATCAGACAGATACTTCGTGAAACACAACCCCACATGTTTGTTTTCACGGAGATATGGCACACTAGTGACATCAGTGACGGTGAACTGAGTGTCTCCGGGTATTCGGTTTACCGATCTGACTCCGCCCGAGGGAGAATGGGGGGGTCCTGCAATTTTCCTTTACTAGCATCTCCCGACGCCCACGGTTATCAGTGGATTTCATTCCTCTGATAAATGTGATGCTTTGTAGCACTGACTGGCACTGAGTGGCCCAGATTCACTCCTGGTGAAGGTCATTCACTGTTCTCCTTAATCCGACATCTCCGACGATGACGCTCTTCTTGCGAACCTAGACAAACTTCTAGGACTACAAAACTCTACTCATCTGCCTGCTATGGGCGACTTCAATGTTCCCAAGATAAACTGGACATCAGTTTCTCACCAGGACTGTGAAAGCGGATTCTCGACTTCATTATCAACGTTGGTACGACGGAGAGCTTGAACACAGCGGGTCAACGCTCCGACACGACATCGTCCTGGTCAGGTTTTCTCTTTGACCGACTTAGTCACTGCTAATGAAAGCCGCCTGGTAGATAGGGCGATCAATAAGCCGCCACTTGGACACAGTGATCACTCTTCGCTCATCTTTGATCTTATCGGTTACTGGTTACAACAACCAGTAAAGAAGTCCACAGTTCGAAACTTTAATCAGGCTGATTTTAACGGCCTGAGGAGCTACCTAGGTTCATTGCTTCTTGATTATGGCTCCATGGACCAGAACTACTGCGCACTTCAAAGCGCAATTGAGAAGGCGTCGAGTTATTTGTGCCGCGCAAGCTGTGTACTTTCTTTTATCGGCCACCTCTTCCGTGCAGATTGCGTCATCTCCTTGATGACCGTTCCCATTTATTCACGAAGCATAAGCTTACAGGACACTCGGAGGACCTACGCGCGTCCCACATCGTTATAAATAGATAAAGACGGGGAATCCGTGAGCACACCAAACACGCACAAGAAGAGGTCCTCCTCAAAGCTCGCGGGAACAAAACTTCTAGTTTAAGCATATGTGACGACTAAGAAAGAATAAACCCTCGTCTCTTTCTTTGCAACTGCTTGACGGGGAGACCTCATCTGACTCCCCAGTCGTGGCCGAGTTATTTGGGAAATACTACAAGACAGTCTACAGCGTCGCACGGCCAGTTTGTCACCCTATCCTTTCACTGCAGAATTTCCAGCAACCACTCGTTACCGCCGAGTTTTTTGTGCTGGATATTTAAAGCCTTTTGTTTAAAGTGAAATCATACAGTGCAATGGGTCCTGACGAGACCGATCCCGGAATTCTCAAAGAAGCAGCTGCTCGTCTGGCAGATCCCTTTTATAAGCTGTTTAGACAGACACACCAGACTAGCATCTCCCTAGTGCGTGGAAAAAAGCGACGGTCACGCCCATATTTAAAGCGGGTGACCGACACTCTCCGGCTAGCTATCGGCCAATCAGCCTTACTGGTATTTTGTGTAAGATGATGGAACGTTTACTAAAGCGGGCCATCCTTAACCACTTTTTATCAAATCATTTTATTCCCTCTACCCAGCATGGCCTCCTTCCTAATCGGTCATGCATAACTAATATGCTTGTTTTCATGGATAGTCTAACGGAGGCCAGAGACAATGGCCTCAACTCACATGCTATCTTCTTTGACCTTGCCAAGGCTTTCGACCGTGTGCCACACGGCCCCCTAAAACGCAAACTAGAAGCCTATGATATTCAGGGAGAGGTTTTTCGCTGGATTGTCTCTCTCGTTGATAACAGAACGTTTAGAGTTGAAACCGGATCAGACCTTTCATCTCTCTTTGATGTCTGCGGGAGTTCCTCAAGGGTCAGTGTTAGGTCCTCTGTTATTTCTGATCTATGTCAATGACCTTCCAGAAAATATTTCCAGCAACGCCCTCCTATATGCCGATGACCTAAAAATCTGGAGTTGCGCTGATCCCAGTGAACTGCAGATTGATCTTGATGCGATTAAACGTTTGTCGGACGACTGTAGCCTTCCACTAAATGACAGTAAGTGCACATATATGTCATTCGGTGGAGACTGACAACGCCTTTGTGATTCATAATGCACTCGGCAAAGTAGATATCATGAAGATCGATCTAAGGAAAGGTCTGGGCATCTGGCTGTCGTCTAACATGTATTTTTGCGCATCACCCTGAGATAGCGGCGGTAAAAGGATTTGTCCCTCTTAGGATGATTAAGCGCACTTTCCCCGCGTAGACAAGAGGGCGTTTCAAACGGTTTACGGGGTTTATATAAGGCAGCCCCTCGAGTATGCCAATCAGGTCGTGTATACCGGCCTGAAGGAAGACATAGCTGTTGGGCGTGTCCAGCGCGCGGCTACGAAACTAGTCACGGGCAAAAAAATGTCGCGTATGAATCCCGACTTGATATTCTTGATCTATAACCACTTAAATTTCGACGACTCCGCGATGGTATAATTCTTACACACTTCTTCTTTAGAGTAGGTTTTGCTGAACAGTTCTTCATCATATCGAATGATGACGGCCGGCAAGGACATGACAGGAAGAGTTCAAGCTTCGTCCTCGGACCTTCCTTAGGCAGTAGTACATTTTTTACAGGGTAATTAACCTTCAGAACAGTCTTCTTCCTCAGGTCGTTAGCAGCGCTCCTAGCCATCGTTTTAAAACATTACTTGACTTTCGTTCTCCAAAAATCTTTTTATGCGTGTAATCCTGGTATGTTTTATCATACTTACTGTATTTCCCAAGATCAGTGCTACACCGTGTTTTCGATGGATGCCTTTCAGATCAGCAGACGCCCGCTTGAAACTGAACAGGAAATACTAACTGAATCTGAGACCCCCGGGTCTCTGCCTTGAACCCTTGTATCAATCGCTGAATCGCTGACAGTTAACCAATAAATAGTTGAGGTTAATAAGCCACCGATGAGCATAGCCGACTAAGGATCGGACATAAAGAAAAATATTCAACGTTACCTTTCGGCCGTTTTAGACAGTTCCGCTCATTCTGGTTAGATCAATTATTTCTCTCGGGAACGGAAGCGGCTTTCGACAGAAAATATGGACTCCCTAACAGATTTTCACCCGTTTGTTTCAAGTGATGGTTAGCTGAAAACGAATTAATCTTATATAATTTTTGCAGTTCGGTATGGCTGTTGTTGTGGTCGATTGCGTGTGTCAACGTTAATATATTGGCGCCGAAAAATTTTGTTGTTCTATTTTGTATGTTCCTTCTTTTCTTTGTTCTCTTGTAATATTTAGAAAAGGGATTATATTGCGACTTTCCGGACGATGTTTGAGAATAGTGAATTCGGCACTTCCTCACAGTTCCAGGAGTGCCTTCAGAGATGCGCGGAGGGAGTGGGCGTTATTACGTTTGTGGGACAAGCCGTAGATCGAAAACAGTTCTGAATTACAGTAAGATAAGCCGGCATGGTCCATGGAAACTGTGTAGATTTATTATCGTTGTCCGAAGCATAAAAGGTATGGAAGTGTATGCAGGAGTGTGCGGCGTGTCTTGTGGGTGTCGACCCAGACCGGTCCACGGGCAGCGTACCGCTTGCACACAGGCCAAAGAATGCACAAATCAGTATAGTCTGGAGCGATTATCCTCCCGATATAATTGAAGAAAGTGAGTTCCTCCACATGTACGTACACAGTCATCTTGCAGATACCAAGTGTGATGAACGAGATGATGAGGACCTCGTCTGATACATGGCTTCAGTCACCCGGAAGGAAACCCAGAACGCGTAAGAGCCAACGGTTACATCCTGTGCCGAACAAAAGAGGAGGTAGGCTGTACCATTTTTCAGCCTTCCAGTACATAATTCAAATCGATATCACCGCGTGTTTGTTCTCAGTGGCTTCACTCGTCCACCTACGTGTTTCAGCATAGGGTACTGCTTGGGCTAATTCGTAAAGCAGGACAAATGGATGAAGCAGTCATAAGTGTTTCCGCATAGGGTATTGTTTGGCTCAACTCGTAAGGTAGGATAAATGGATGAAACAGTTTTGTGTTCAAGCATGAAGTACAGTTCGCCTTCACTCCAAAGCTAGGACAATTGCACGAAACCGTCGTAAGCTTTTAGGCGGGAATTGTTCCTCTGTCTTTCATTTAGCAGGTCATCTCGTCCACAGTCCAGCATACGTCATGATTCCATGGAAAAGTTTGTAACCGTGGTAGCGGCAAATGGCTACGCATGCCGAATATAACTAAGAAAATACTATTGACTTGCTCAATTTTTGCGCATAATCCTACGTTGGAATATGCTTACTGGTGTATCTTACTTTCGCAGCTTTATAACCAGCTTAGTCTTCATGAGTTAACAGCGGTTTGATCGCCGTAATGTAATTAGAATAGAACTATATAGAATAACGATGGAACGTATAGGAATCACAAAACACAATTAGACACAACAATATAGAACGTGTATTGTCGAATCGTACTTATCAACCAATTTGTACAAGATATTGGAATAGCAAAACAGTTACATAACAGAAGGGGACAAAGTATGCCAGCCCTGTTCATCACATCCGCCACACCCTGAATGAACATGCGGATATTTGTAATTTCTGGTGGTCTGGATTCCAAACGTTCAGATCAATTGACTATTGGTTCTTCAAATGTTTCGTTTACTTCATGAATAAACTCTACTTCAGTAACGTCATTTGCTTCCAATGCAACAGGATTATTTAGAAAAGACTCGTTAGAACTGGAAGCAGCAGGATTTCTGTTAACAGACTGACCTCTGGAATTGTACTCAACCTGATCAACGTGTCTTCGATGGCAGGAAAGGTCTTCCAAGTCAAGAATATTAACCATGCGATTTCCATGACAGGAAAGAACTACTCCATTAGCAAGACGTAAATCGTTGCCTTTGAAAAATGTAACATCCGCTGTTTTTGCACAGTCAAGACTTGTACGCAGAGAACGAGACTTGAAAAGGATCGCGGAACTCTTTCCAGCTACCGAATGTGATGCATTTCTGTACCGCATGAGAAAATTATCGATTCCTTGATCAAGTTCCACAAATGAGTTTGGTGTTGGAGAAGCAATGGCGGACTTCAGTGTGCGTATACAATTTTCTGCAAGTCCATCGGACTGTGGATGGCGCGCAACAGTAAACAAGTGCCGACACCCAGGTCCTTTAATCCATTCCTCTAAAGACTTAGCAGTGAAGTGAGTACCATTGTCGGTGACCAAGGCAGAAGGCACTCGTTCGCGACAGAATAGTTTTCTCAATGCATGTTGTATAAAGTCTGCACTCGGTGATG
>JTDE01008084.1:9737-20044 GCA_014338405.1 Paragonimus skrjabini miyazakii | reverse complement strand
CCGGGCTGTCACTCCCGTTTGCCGAAAAGTTAAATGGCTGTGGCCAAGGACACCTGCTTAAAAAACAGATATCGGAACTCCGAACGGGCAACAGGGAGCTAAAAGAGCTGCTGCACAAGTCATTAGACAAGCTCGTGACTCTTGAGGTCATGATGAGCGATGTCATAGCCTATATCAACAGCAGCCCAACGCCGAAATAGCAACCAACCGTCCCCAGCCACGGCAAATTTTACTTGCCAATGCGGGATTTGGAGACTTTCCTAAAAAGGAACAATAATATGGATGGAGTGAAGCCATGTCTGTTAAAAGTCATGTTGATTCGTGTTATGACTCCACATGTTGATAACTTTTAACGCGAAATCATTGACGTGAAGTGGATATTTGTCAGAATCATAGTCTAGCTGTAGGTGCCGCGTAGAGGTCTTTGATGGGTGTTTCACATAAACTTGATTTTTGATGTAGCGAAGCCATGTCTGTTACAAGTCATGTAGATTCGCGTTATGTATTCACATCTCGGTTTATTTCCTCTCGGAAAACTATTTTTGGGAAATTTCAGTATTTCCTTATTGTTTTTCTCCATTGTTCATTTTTTCATACCCTGCTGTTCCCTCTTTCTTTGATTTTATCTTCAGGTTTTGTTCCATTCGTATTTCGCGTACAGCATGCTGGATTTGAGGATGCCTTCAACTTCAACGGGAATTGTTTCTAATTGCTTTACTTCTTGGACTCTATCAATTTTTTTATGAAAGGTACGTGTACTTTTTTTATTGCGGTAATTTTCGTTTTGCTGTTAATTTCTGCGTGATCAGCGGTCACGTAGAAGATGTTCACGTTAGTATGTCCGTCGTAGGAGCAATTTGGAGAGTTATAGGATGCGTCAATTTTCCATCTCCTTATCGGCCCGTGTTAGATCATTTGAAGTCATTCGTAGTAAACGCTTCATCACAAAAATGATCCTGTTAAATTGGTTTGACTCCTTGCTGTCAGATAAGATCGATCTCTAAAAAGAGAATTCGGTGAAACTTACGGACTAGTGTCAGTAGGTCGTAGGCGTTGCATTACATAAGTTTCGAACTACTTTAGTTGTTGAAGCGAATAACTAGGAATGTGAGGATGGTGCCGTTAGCGCAGTTGGCCTACTCAGATCCTACTCTGGCCTACTGGAATCCCACTCTTGCCAGAGTCGGACGGACTCTGGACCAGAGTCGGCGTGTTTACTGGGTTACAACCCATAACGCAGCGATGGTTTTCATTTGACCGTCATGTGCACTTCTGTATGGAGTTTTGCGTGTGGCTGACGTTTTTGTCGTACATTTTGCTTGCCATTTTTCGTCCGTTGGCCCAATTTTGTTGAGTGATGGTTCGTTCGGTCGTTCATGTTGTCCGCAGTTCACTTGTTCTAGACTTTGGCCCTAACTCATCATGGCTGTGACAAACTCCAGCGGGTGTTGAAGCAATCTCGCCTCCGATTTGATTATCCGTCACACTCACCTCTTCTTTGAGAGAATTGCCGCGACTGTGCCAGTGTGCCAAGTGTACACCACTGATCCACCGCCCACGGGGACCTCCGCCGATCTGAAAGCTTAGATTCCTGCGATCCATGATGATAAATGGTTCGTTCCACGTCTTCTAAATTTGGTAAAGCCGGGGTCGAATGTTTCTAGTCTGTTGCAGTCGCTTAATTTAACTTGGTCACTTTGCGGTACTCCAAAGTGAACCAAGACATTGCAGATAAAAACGCGTGCAACCGCTCCGCTCGTTTGATCTGCCGTGGAGCTGGCTTCCACCTATCCTGTGGAGTGGTTGATCATCACTGCTATATAGCAATTTTTATTTGGGCTTGTTTGGAATGGACCGCAAATACGTAAGTCCCATGTGTGCGCGACTTTCTTTGTTACGATGCATTTGATCGGTGGTGTTGTGGTTATTGTTTCTCGATTCTGCTGGCAGTTGGGTCACGCCCGAATGAACTCAGCCACTTCTGTCTGCATCGTGGACCAAAATACCCTTTGCCGCAGGCGAACACGTGTGTCTGCCAATCGAGTCACGCGTTCCCTCTGATTCACTGAAATGAATGGCAGTCTTCGTGGTCGTAACCCATTCTGCACCTCCACGTCAACGACGAGTTGGCCGTTATCTCAGGTGTATATTGGCTGATTTGGCTCTGAAGTTAAGATCTCGGGTTTGTTTCCTGCCAGCAAATGTTTGCACACTTCGCGTGTTTAAAGGTCTTGCTGTTGATTGACCAGTATCTCTTTGTTGGCTACCAGTACTCCGTCTGCGGATATGACTTCAATCGGTAGCTCGTTTTTGTGCATTGGTCGTGACCACGCGTCAGATATATCGTTGTTTCTGCTACTGGCACGTCCAACGGTAAAGTTAACTCCCTGTGGTCGAAGTGCCCAGCGCGATAGTCGTCCGCGTGAATTCTTCTTTGGGGTCTGTCAGGTCAGGGGTGGCCTTTATCCCGTAGGTCCTCCATTTTTCTAGTGTCCAGATGATGGTTGGGCTTTCTTCTTTCCTGGTGGAATACTTCCTGTCTACTTCCGTCAGCATTCGATTGGCGTAATGAATTGTGTTTCACGGTTTGGTGAAAGAACTGCCGCGATACCGATGTCACTTGCATCAATTGACACGGTGAATGGTTCATCCGGTTTGGGAATCGTCAGGCATCGTCGACTGTTGGCAGCTCTGTGCTTGAGTTGGTTGAACACCGTCTTCAGTCCAGATGAATTTCTTCTCCTTCCTCAGCAGTTAGAAGAGAGGATATGCTTCGTGAGAGAACTCCGGCATACATTTTGAGTCGTAACCAACCATTCTGAGAAAGGAACTTAATTGTGGCCTCGATTTTGGTGTTGAAAAATCCCTGATGGTTGTCCAATTCTCTGACAGTTGTTGGATATTTCCGCTTCCAAATGTGTATCCCAAGCAAACGGTTGTACTGTGGTCGATTTGGCATTTCTTACTGCTCAATTTTAGGCCAGCTGCTTCGATTCTTTGTAGTGCTGCCCGCAACCTTTTCGCGTGTCCCGACACCGTGCTGGAGAATATAACGATGTCGTCTCCATACACGGCTACTCCTTTCTGACACCCTAGAATGTGAAGCAAGGAACATATGAGAGTGGCCGGAGTGTTGCAGAGATTGGAAAACATTCTAAAGGATTCATACTGCTATCCGTTCACACAAAATGTGGTTTTCGATTCATCTCTTTATACCATTGGTAGTTGCCAGTAGCCAGAACGCAGGTCCATCAAGATGCTATTTGGGCCGCGTGCAGTTGTGCAGAAACCTTTTCCACTTGAGGCATCAAGGAGGCGTCTTTGACTGCCACGTGATTCAGCTATTTGAAATCGACACAAAATCGGTAGATTCCATTTGGTTTTCTAGTCAACAGGACCGACGATGAAGCTGGGTTGCCTGTCCGGTCGGTCCAGGGCCGCATTACCGTAAACGAAACCCTGAGTTTACGAAAGCGTTCTCAACGAATGCCCCGTGCACCACCCGTCATCACACCAATAAATAAACCGCACCAATATGTAGTATTTGGTGATGATCATGATTTGCCTGCATGCTGACGATTTGAAAGTGTGTCATTAAAAGATCAGCGTGCGGTTTTAAGGGGGTGCGAACGATTCTTTGTTTGTTTGTTGCCAAACAGCACAGCCAAGTATTACGGATTCCGTGTACGTTGTTCGTGGCCTCTATGTGGAAAGCGACGTGATGCATCTGATGCACGCAGACCCGACGCCCTCGGGGTCCGAACTTGACGTGAAGAAGTCAAGCTGTGGAGCCACCTCTTTGCATGACAGAGGGATTCGTCTTGAGTTCGTGTGTGTCAAGTTGATTGTAGCAGTGGCAACGACTCAAACATATGCCTTTCTGGATAACAGCTCCGATACCACACTAATAGATGAGTCTGTAACTGAGTGATTAGGGCTCCCAGCGGACGGTCAAACGCCCGACTTTCGCACGTTGAATAAGGTGGGTGTTATTAAATTTCAAGGGCTGAGTTTGGAAGTTGAGTCCTTGAATGTTGGAATTAGTATCAGGGTCGACGAGGTCTTTACTGTTAAGGGTCTTCCGATCAAACGAGCGGGAACCGAGTCCGAACAGGACGTTCAGCGTTGGCCTCACTTGGCCTGTCTGTCCATCATTTCATTGGGTGATGATAAAGTCGGCTTGCTGGTAGGTTGTGATGTGCCGGAGGTAACTTGGGTGATAGATCAGCTGGCATCGGGCAGACGTCAGCCATACGCTATGAAGACCATCTCGGGTTGGACTGTGCGAGGCCCCATGTTACTGCCAACGATCAGTAAGGCCGAAGTTCACTACTTAATGGGTGATGAGCTAGAACGATTGGTTCAGCGTGCGTTCGACATAGAGTCTATGGAGCGCGGACTGGCTGATGAGATGGTTAACTCCTGTGATGATCAACGAGCTACGTGTATTGTAGAGTCCACCGTTACATTCAAGGAGGGTCGGTACTAGATTGGCTTGTCGTGGCGGTCTGTTGGTGTAAACCAGGTTACCGATGAATGGCTCACAAACGTCTTAATCTGTTAGGTAAGAGACTTTCCCACGACATCGGGTTAGCACGTAAATGTAACAAGATTATTGGCGTATATCTGATCAAAAGTTGGTGTTGTGATTAGAATTGAACTATATAGGAAAACGATCGAACGTATAAGAATCACGAAACACAATTAGACACAAAAACACAGAACGTATATTGTCGAACCGTACGCATCACTCAATTGTAGAGGATACTGGAATAGTAAAACAATTGCATAACAGAAGGAGACAAAGCATGCCAGTCATGTTCGTCATATCCACCACACCTTGAATAACGTGCGGATATTTGCAATTCCGTGGTGGTTTGGATTCCAAACATTCAGATCTTCTGACTATCGGTCCTTCAAACGTTTTGTCTATCTCAGGAATAGCCTGTACTTCGGTAATGTCGTTTGCTTCCAATTCAACAGGATTATCGAGAAAGGACTCGTTAGAATTCAAGGCAACAAGATTTCTGCTAACAGTCTGACCTCTAGAATAGAACTCAATCTGATCAACATGTCTTCGATGGCAGGGAAAGTCTTCCAGTCTAAGAATATTAACCATGCAAATTCCGTGAGAAGAAAGAACTATTCCGTTAGCAGAACGTAAGTCGTTGCCTTTGAAAAAAGTAACATCAGCTGTTTTTGCACAGTCAAGACTTGTACGCGGGAAACAAGATTTGAAAAATATCACAGGACTCTTTCCAGTTGCCGAATGGGATGCATTCCCCTACTGCATGAGGAAATTATCGATTTCTCGATCAAGTTCCACAAATGAGTTTGGTATTGGAGAAGCAATGACAAACTTCAGTGTGCGTATGAAAGTTTCTGCGAGTCCATTGGATTGTGGATGTCGTGCAATAGTAAACAAATGCCGACACCCAAGTCCTTTAATCCATTCCTCCAAAGACTTGGCAGTGAAGTGGGCATAATCGCCGGTGACCAAAGCACCAGGTACACCCTCGTGACAGAATAGTTTTCTCAAAGCATGTTGTGTAGAGTTTGCACTCGGTGATGAAGTGAGAAAAAGTTCAGATCATCTAGAGTATGCATCAATAATTACTGAGTCATAGTATTTTCCCAGAAAAGGACCACAGTAATCAGCGTGAACTCTCTGAAATGTTTCAAACGTAACAGGCCACGGGAGCCATCGTGATTGTTTCATACGAATCTTGCGTATACATTTGGTACAAATTTGGGCAGCAAGATAAACGCGCAAGCGACTTCATCTTATCAACTCTTAAATGTTCGGATTGCAAGTCCGTAAGGATATCAGATATGAAAGTCGGTGGGATGACAACACGATCATCGAAGCACAGCAATCCATCTGGAGTAATGGACAAACTTTCATGGCGACAGTAAAATGCAGGAAATCTACACCGCTCCTGTTGTGTTCAGCTACGTCTTAAGGCAGAGATGATAGGACCAAGGAATTTAGGAGTATCGCACACCAATGCATCTCTTTTTACTGGCAGTGGTAGAACTAGTAAACAGTCAACGTTGACACAGTTTGCGTCAGGTGACGGAAATTTGGATAGGTAATCAAAATGGGAAATAAATTTTGCACTACGACGAATGATTGTCTAATGGTAGGAGCTGAGAACAATACTCCAGTTTTGCACCATGGCCGTAGATGGCATTGCCAGCGATTTGCTGGGATGATACATAAATTTTAAAGCTTCATGATCCGTTGAAATAGTGAATTATAATCCAGAAAGATATTTAGGAGATTTTTCAGCAGCCCAATATACTCCAAGGGCTTCAATCTGGGTCTGAGGATACCGATGTTCGGCTTTAGACAGATGACGTGAAATGCATATAACAGATCTACCACACTGTTCAGGAACAGCCCCTATTCCAGTGCGAGAAGCATCCGTAACTGTGGTTGAATGATCTTTGACAGAAAACGGTTTTAAAACAGCAGCAGCTTGAAGATGGTGAAGCAAAGTACGGTGCACTTTTTCAGGGTTAATGAACCAAGAAAGGTTGTTGATGAATAAAATTTCGAACAAAGAAGTGGCACACTGAGCGGAATTCGGAATAAAATATGAGTAGTAGTACTGGAACGCACCTAGAACAGAACGGAGTTCATGAAGGTTAGCGGGTGACGGTGCATTCACTAATGGGGCTAAGCGTTATAAATCTGGTTTGAAACCATTGTTATCAACAACTTTACCAAGGCATGAGGAGGGAAAGACTGAAAAATTACACTTCTTTGGGTTAATGGCCACGTTTCCGTCAAAAAATCGTTTCAACAGATAAATAAGGGTGGGTTTATCGGAGGCATGAACAATAACGTCATCTTGATGGGTTTTGATACCATTCAAGTCTTAAGTAATTGTATTCATGACATCCTGGAATACAGCCGGCGCAACATTCAAACCAAAAAGTAGGAAATTGTATCGATACACTCCGAATGGTGCAGCAATCACAGTCAAATTGCTTGATGCTTCATCAAGTGGTATTTGTAGATAAGCATACTTTAAATCGATTTTTGAAAAGATTTTAGAGCATGACAAACGGTGCAGTGCATTCTGGGGTTCTTCTTTTGTGTCAATGTTAAACTGTAGTCACCACAAATTCTCCGTGTAATTCCGTCAGCTTTTAATAGTGTCACTATCGAAGTCGCCCAGTTTGACGAGTCGGCAGGCGTTATTACTCCTTTATCAAACACGGATTGCAACCCTTTGCGCACATGTTCTCGCAAACCAAATGGGATAATTCGTCTCTTAAGAAAGACTGGGTCCCCCGAAGCTTCACGGTTTACTTTCGGTGTTCGCATTCCCTCTGTGGCCTTAGAATAATCCAGTAATAATAATGGTATATATTTCTCAACGTATTTGTGAAACACGCTCGGATGTGCGCAACCATTACGTGCGGTACAAAGTAACAGATGGATATATAATAAGACAAACATGAAATCTGTCGACAAAAGAAAGCGTAATCAGGGTGAAAAGGGTCACATTTTACAACGTTTGATGTACGCATTGGGAAAAAATACAGTTCGCCTGTTCCACAGATTCAGTCCAAAAGATGAGGTGTTATATTAATTTACCTTTTACAAAAATGTTTAGGAGACGATGTTTCAAGTATTTGAGGGTCACATCGAGAAAAAGTGCAAATGCATCTTCGAAGGATTTGATTTCTATTCGACGTAATTTCAGTCAGGGAAATGTTGAAATAATTCAGTTTGGGCAGGGGGATGTTGTTACTGGCTCTGAAATAATTTGGAAGTCTATTCCAAATACAGTAAAGAAGTTGACGCATATCTTTCTCCGAGTTAACGGGGTTGGCAAAGTGAAACCCTTATTTCTTAGACCATACGGAGAGCTGTCTTGGAAATGAACGGTGAATGCTGCGGTGACGCCATCCAAGTGTATCACTTTATACAGAAGTGTAAGATTCAAATCTAGTCTTCGTAACCAAAGTAGATCAATACCAAGTGTTTGACAATGCTCCCTATAGGTGAGTGAGGATGAATATCCTAATAAGCTTTTGGTAAATGATCGTTGGAGATTTTCTAAAACGATCCCATCGGATTTGCGTAGGCGACAGTAATTGAAGGTGCAATACTCAAGTTGAGGTCGAGCGCACATTTTGTAAACAGCCAGCCTCGCATCCGGTAGACCGAATGTCTTTTTGATACAGCCTATTGTTCCTTTAGTTTTTGCCACTTGAAAGCGTACTTGTTCAGAGAAATTAAGGGAGTATGAACAACATATTCCTAGACTTCGAGCGGATGTGGCGGTGTCAATATGATGGTCATCTATTGAGACAGACCCGTGGGGTATTTGACAACCATAAGTGATTATGCTCGATCCGATTGCTGAGAACGTGATTAGCCATGTTTTGCGCCCCGACTCCAATGATGCTTGGTCCTGTCGTATATTCTGTAGACACAAGACGAGGATGTCGGGCTGGCGGAATGTGTAAATGCTTTTGATATCGTCAGCAAACAGAAAGGGTTTGCCACGTTTAATAAAATCGCATACGTCATTTATATGCATGAAGAGGGGCAGTAGTCCCGGAACGCTGGTTTTGGCGTTGAGCAGTGCTCTCACATTTTGACAGTTTGGGTTCGGCCTTCAAGATATGACGAAATTCAGCTGTACGATGGGTCTTGTATGCCAGGGGATACTATTTTGATCAAGAGGCGCTTATGGGGCACACTATTAAAAGCCTTTTGCATGTCTAAGAGTAGGATAGTTACCGCATTTCCTGCGTCGGCAGACATCGATATATGGTTCAAAAATTCCATGACATGACATGCAAGAGCGCTTACTAAGGAAACCGTGCTGCGAAAGGTTTATAAGGTTTTGTTACCTTAAGAAGTCGGCAATGGGCGTTTTTATAATCCTTTCAAACATTCTTTTGCAGACTGGTGTGTAGTTTGTTGGACGATAGTTCCCAACTTCGTACTCTTTTAGGTAAATGATGCATCCACCGCCTCGTCCTGTAAGAAGATCTCTACGAAGTATATTATATTCTATGAGGCTTATTTACGTGTCTGGTTTATCAGGGTGTGGAGGACTAGGACGTTTCTATCTAGGATCGCGCCTGTTCTCCACAATAGTTAGACCAGAAAACCGATTAGCGGACAACGATGTATATTGCAAGTAGACCGGGAAAGCAAGCTGTAAACAAAGCACAACAGAAGCAAAGCGCGACAAACCAGGTGCTAGCGACCGGAAATTGCCAATGTTAATTGTGACCTTGGACGGTCGGACAAACGAAGAAAATGCAGACATGCAATCAAACAATATCAAGAGTGTCAACGGTCAAATTAAATAGCAAGATAGTTTGAATACGTGGCAAACCAAGAGTGTCTCTACAAGGGAAGCACCACGTCTCAGTGACGAGAATGATACGGGGATTAGACAAAAAGACAAAAGATCTAAAGGTGTGTATCTTACTTATCAATGAGCTTACGTTTGTGGGTAATAAATTAATGAAGTTCTTTGTCAAGCACAACATTTAAGCTGCTAAAAAATTGCATGACAAAGGGGACAGTGGGTTGCAAAATATCATTTGCAGAGGTCCGTTCTAGGGGATGTACCAATTTTCCATTCATGTTCGAGTGGTTGACGCAAAGATTCGACTCAAAGACAAAAAGTGCTGTCATTATGGTAGGAAAACTGGCTGGGACATGGGAGGAGGTCCAGAGGATAGTGGATAAAATACCAAAGGCTGCACTAAGAAGGACAGGGTTGGCGGACATTTCTGCTGGTTAAATAATCATATGGTTATCTACCTAACGGAGTTCATACGTTAGGAATTTGGTTACTAGTAGCATTCATGCTCTGGATAGAAGGATAGGGTATTGCGGAGCTACTGGGTAATGTATGGAAAGTTTTGAACCTACTATAGGTGTGGATTGACTTAAAATCAGTAGAGGACCAGTTGTTCATTTTTATCTGCGAAGCATTAGCTCTTAGAATGCGATTCTTAGAACCAGACAAGTAGAGTTTATGAAGTACCGTCGATTTACCCTTATGTTGCAAATCTAGAACATTGTTTTCTAGTAAGCACCGTACAGGTCTCATCGCTTGTAGTGACCAGCGATCGTGTGGCTTCTCTAAGGATTCAGGCTGCAACCGTGTTTTCCCGCTTGTTTGTTCTGCACGTATGATTCTGTTTAAGCTTGCTATAAGTGGCCTGATAGGAACACAAAGCCATTTTCTTTAGTCGTGCAACTGATTGCATGCGGCGGATGCTTGCTCTTTTTTTAACGACTCATCCATTATTTTGGCATG
>JTDE01008083.1:0-11434 GCA_014338405.1 Paragonimus skrjabini miyazakii | reverse complement strand
AAAAACTATATAGGAGGAGAGAAGAGGACCCAACTACTGAAAATAGCTACGTCTACATTCAAACATACAACATCAAGGCGCCTACACCTTGCAAACAAACAACCAAGCTGTAAGTGAAAGTAAGGCGTCATCAGCAAGACAGCTTCCTTACGGCTTTCACTGCCCCGCGTCATTAAATGCACTCACTTCACAGACAACTCGACCAAACAACGACAACATTCACGCCACTGAGCTTGGTTAGCCGAGTTGTCTGTGAAGTGAGTGCATTTAATGACGCGGGGCAGTGAAAGCCGTAAGGAAGCTGTCTTGCTGATGACGCCTTACTTTCACTTACAGCTTGGTTGTTTGTTTGCAAGGTGTAGGCGCCTTGATGTTGTATGTTTGAATGTAAACGTAGCTCTTTTTTAGTGGCTAGGCCCCCTCCCCTTCCTCTTTTTTCTTCTCTTTTCCTAAACAGGGTTTGTTTCTTCTTCTTCATGGTTGTGTGACAGCTAAGCATCAGTGTGAACCACTGATGTATTGCTGTCTATGATGATGTAAAAAGAATAAGGTCCCTTTTTGGCCATTCAGACTTCTAGTTTTCTTAAGTCTAACACATACCGAGCAGATTCATCTTCTCTGATATGTCCGTTCTGTATGTTAATGGCTAGCCTTGTGAAGTGGCGATGTTTTGTCTGCTGTTACGTCAACGAAAGCGCTGATTTCATATGTGAACGCAGACGAGGTGCCGTACTCCTGGAACTTATTCGATCAGGATAATTCTGAAGATGATACAGCAACCCAAGGCAAACAGTCGATGCGCGTCTCTAGAGCCCGCAGCGTAATTTGAAATATCTGGTCATCCTGACCAGACAATACTAGGGATCAATGCAACTGTAGTCAGTTCTGGTAGTTCCAATCATCATTCAGGAAAGACTAACCCACTCTTTTTAGTTGTCCAGCTAGTAGCCTATATACAGGCCGAACCACCATCCTACGTCGAAAGAATGCTCCTGTTACTTTCAAGTCGTTCGATCTTAAAATTCCCCAAGTACTTTCTCGAATTATAGCGAAATCAACGCCATAGACACCGTCACATCGTTCACCATATACGTGCTTGTTTACGCTGCACACTAAGCGACTGTACTTCAAATGACCTTAACCTAAAAGCTACGATCGAGATTCTCCTCAGACTACGGGTAAGTACAGGACTTATCGACGTTGTAGAATTACTGACGTGAAACGGATTCTACGCGAACGAGCCAAGCCTTGAGCAAACGCAGAGCGTAATTTTCAAGTGGCGCTTGCTTCCAAATGCTCCACTGAGATTTCCCGTAGCATCTGTGGTTGTTTTGGACACATTCAAGGATTTTGCAAACTAAATCAAGAATTTACACCTCCATATTCCGACAGATTTTTGTCAGCACGTCGAATTTGACGGAGTTATTTGATAAAACAAATTTGCGACCTGTCACACAACCGATTCATATCGCGCAACGCACAACAAATTGCCACATACACTACCGAATGGTAGATATATAACCAATGTAAACGCGCAACATTGCAGTGAGAGTCGTGCTCCCTTACGTCAAACCTAATTGGGAAGTCCGCCCCAGATTTTTGTTCATTTTTGTTTTCAACTCTGCGTGGCACCACGATACTCGAGATAGCATGTCACCGTTAATAACTTGCATGCATTCATGCGATCACAAACACTGTTGGATTATTTCTCTTTGCTTCTCCACACCAGTTTTTTATTGCAGATTTTCACCTATCACACGGTATTTGGGCATAGTAAAGTGCAAAAAGTGTAGAAAGTCACACAAATATACGGGTCTTAAATCAACGCGTTTTGGCTACACTTACGTTACTTAAACTATGTCTTGTATTTCAACACAATCAGTTACGGTTCAGCTTGTGACGCATTGTTTCCAAAACAGCGATGCGCACTTTCAACAATCGTGGGAACGGTTCGAGTAATTGGAGTGTCTATTGAGTTATTGTGAAGAGCACAAAATGGAGTGATAAGTTACGCTAGACTGTCACGAACAACGTACCGTATACAAGGACGAACATGTTCGAATCGCACCGAACCTTACAAATGACAAAATGAGTCAAGCCCATGCCGATAAGGACGGCGTATTCGAAACAGGGATTGAACACCAGAGAAATTTGGGTGCATAAAGTTCATTGGACCCAGCAGAAGGCATGAAGTATAGCTGCATAAGGTGGTACACTTCAGATAAACATTTTAAAACATTCCGGCTATTGACCCGGATATACGGCGTAGGCTACAGGTACATGGTTAAGGTACATGTGCGTATTAAAGTACATGCTGATGTATGAGGTCATTTATGCCACTGCGGGCACAAAATAAGAACGTATGTAGTATAATATTGAGCCGGTTCATTTCTATTACTCAAAATGTGCATTGAATTTCATTACATTCTAATATGGCCCATTTTTTAATGTATTTTTTCACAAACTACGCACTTCTTTTTTCACGTATCTTGCTTACATTTCGTGTCGTTATGGAGTGTCCTAGGGGTCGTTAGAAAGAGAACAACGAGTGAAACAGTAATCTATTTATAGCTGTTTTGAGCATGGTCCCTTTAGGTAAGCACACAGCGTCATATGCTTTAAAGCATACGGGAATTCCCATAAGGACCATGTACAATAATCCTACGCCCGGATATACGAGGCGAATAACCGAAAAGGTCACCAGACATTCTATAAGGTAAATTCAATGTCCATCATACCACAAACAAACCCTGTCGGCAGGCTCAGTAAACCGTGATCCTGAGTCACAAAACGACAAGAAAACCTCATTTGCACGCCATGACCACAAACCTACCCGGAAAATCAGACCGAGCGCCTTTGCCGCCAGTGACAATTTCAAACGAAATGGGTTTTCCGGAGTTTATGCTAAAAATATCTAATGATATTCATCCAGCAATTTATAATCATTTTTTGACGAGTAAATCAGACATAACCGTGGAACGGCCGATCGTTCCTCCGACGTTAGGTCTATTTGTCGGTTGTCAACAGAATGTAAGTTCAAATCCAAATTTAGTCCGAAATAAAGGAGAATAAACCTACCTTTATATGATTCGCTCCTTGGACAAAAAAACCCGTGGTGAGTTCCTGTCTTTGTTACAAATAACGGATTTCAGCTAACGATCAAAAGTTTCATAGAATCTTTATATTCGAGGGCACACTCATATTCTAAACATATTCACGATTCATCAAAAACGCGGGTTCGACGTAGATGTCCAAGGTACCCGGATTCACTCGGTTTTTTCTTATTTAGAGTCCGGCAGACGAATGTTCATCTGGAAAGCATTCTTTAAACATAATGTGTTGCACCTCTCTAACCTTATGCCTCAATATGTTTTCCACTTAATGAGAGCGGCCATTCACTTAATGGAGTAATGGGGATTATTCGACCTAGCATCCTGCGTCCTCGAGTGATCCCGGGTCTATGTAGCAGCTGACTACCCGAACACATACATTAGATGGTTTACGTTAGTATAGATGAACAAACTAAAATAACACTAGGACGCGATAGGCAGATAACAAAGTTTCCGAACTGAACCAGGGTAAGTTATAGATTTCCGGGTGTTTTCGTGGTGGTTTCGTCCAACACTGTCCTCAGAAGTTTAACAAACAAAGAGGAGTAGGAGAATTTCCATCAACGAGGAAAGAACCAGTGAGATATTCTGGGCAACAAGGATATTTCATACCTGTAAGAGGAAAAGAAATACACAGAGCTCCCGCCAAACAGATATACAACACAAGCAGAAGACATACCAGAGGTTAGCCAATTATTCAGTTGCTTAGTCGGACACAACCTTTCTTTAAAGGTAACAAGCAGAAGAATAAAGTTGCATGTTGGTAGTTCTTCACATGATTATCAGGTCACATTTGTAGCGACCCGATTTGTTTACCGCTAACCATGTTAGAGCTACGGTTCACATTTGTACACTTTTCGCTTCCAACTTCTGATTGTGCTTAAAAATTTGTTCGAACGTGTAGAGATATTGACAGGTACCCCGCACACCCGAACGTAGGACCCTGATGCGTGCCTGCTTGTCGTTCACTCTGTTACTGTTTCGCGTTGACCACGTAAGTGGACAGTATACTCCTTGTTTACTCGTTGCGTTATTCTCGACCAGTCGTCTTCGGATGGCTTGATCCTGCACCTTTTAAAAGAATGAATACTAGTCGCCAGCACTATCGTTATCTATAGCGAGTTCCGTCGGTTACAAACACACATGCAGATAGTGATTTTGTTGTGGTCTGCTGAATCACTGTTGTACTGTTTTTTGGGTTTTAAAAGCCTGTCGAATTATTGTTAACGTTTTCGTACTTGGTTGGGTTATTCTTGGGTTTGTCGGAAGGCAGTCCCGTGTCTTATTTCCGCCTTTAGGTAAACTGTAATATTGATGAGTTGTATGGGATTTTGATTTTTATGTAGGTTGAACATCACCCACAATTGATCGCAACTGTTGAATTCGCATAGACTTTCCAATTGGCCCCTTTCGAAATGAAGCACTAAACTTGAGTTTCGCTCTCAATAGAGCTCACTAGCAGTGCATATCCTCGTCACTGTCGGGACTTGAACCACTGACACGCTGTTCATGAGGCAACCGTATTTACCACTGCGCCATTGACTTCACATTATGCACGACCGAATTATCATCGTATGTGAACACTCAAACACTTTTGCTTGCGAGTAATGATCAGGTTGCCCGATCACCCCGAGAGGAGACACAGTTACTGTCTGTTAACTCCGATCGATGACCCCTCGACTAGGACTTCTCTCCAAGTTGAAATCACAGAAATCATCGACATGTTGAGCGATATTTGATTACTGATGAGTAGTAGGGGATTTTGATTTTCATGTAGATAGAAGTCTATGGAAATGCGACAGCTGCGATCGATTGTGGGTGATGTTCAATCTATATCGTTATTCTATTTAGTAATGTGTTAAACCATGTTTTTCAATACTTTCTCCAACTACGTTACCTGCAGGGTTTTGTTTACTAACTTCATTTAAGCTACTGGGCGTTAACTACTTGTTCCATCGAATTCGATCCGTCGTTCGCACGTGACGGTGAGACATGGTCCTATCGACTACAGTTTACTGATCGGTTCCGAAGTCTTACACAATCATCACCCAATTTGGATGCTGTTTGATGCATTCTCAAATTAAACCCTAATCCGTGGAAACGTTACCAACTGCTAACGGATGATATAGTTCACTACTATCTTTAGTGGGAAAAGTTATGATCCTCACCAATTAGGAACATTTACGATACTGTCACATCTTTGCTCGCCTATCTTATATCTTATCCAGACGACCCGACAACCTGATTACTATTCATAAGCGAAAATGGTCGAGCGTTCAGATATGATAATTCGGTTGTGCCTAATGTGAGGACCGTGATGAAGTGGTCAATACGTCTGTCTCATGAGGGCGTGGCCGGAGTTTCAATCCCGGCCGTGGCAAGTGTGTGCACCATTGACGAGCTCTGGAAAGAGCGAACCCCCAGCCTAGTGCATCTTTTCAAAAGGGGCTGGCTGGAAAGTTTCGCTGAGTGCGAAAGTTGCGATCAAATGCGATTGAGGTTCAACTTGAAATTAACCGAACCCTCGACTCCCTATCAGTCAACCAGTATCAGTTCGCAGCATTGTTGTGTGTGGGAGTAACCGGTCTGAACTAAGCTCTTGAAGGGGCTCGTACCTGCAAACATGGGGGTAAACGGCAATTCACTTGAAGTGGAACACGGTTGCGGCAATCACGTGACGCGGGCAAGATGGCGACAAAGACGACATTAGCCAGCGACGTAGATTTAATTGCTCTCACGGCCAGGAACGGCTGAGTATGTTAATCAAGTTGTTAGGTTTCGCGCCGGAAAATAAAAGGCATTGACGATTTACGAAGTTGAGATGAGAGAAGCCAACATTACAGAATATTCAACACCATATTCTGTTTATAAACCAAAAACCGCGGGAATCTGGGATAAGGTTGTTAAACGTCGTGGCTCCAATCTCTTTCAGCCGAAATAGACGAATGTGGAATTTGCTTGCGAGAGTTGTAGCGAGCCAAATCAGCCAGATAAAACGGATTAAAAGCTTGTCTTTTTAAAATTCAGCTGTTAAAAAACATAACTCGGAATGAGGAGAATCTAACCTGGTTCTAGCAATTGGACCAGAATGGCTAGGGTTGTGTGTAGCGAGGAAGAAAATATTAATGAATATGCATGCATGACAGTAACGTGTAAGAGTACCAAGGCTGTGTAACCAAGCCGTTAATACGTGGGAGTCATGCATGACTCGCTCACGTGTAGAAAGACAGAACCGAATACATCCCGTTGTACGCAATAAGCTGGTCATGTTTCTGAAAGCGTCGTCTCCAGCAATAAGTTCTTGACTTCTCTATACACTTAAAGTTAACCGATAAAAACCCATTAATTTTACATGCAAGTCTGAGTGCGCGCAATAATTCGAACAATATTCACTTTGAAACAGTTATGTCCCCGGATAAATTTAGAACACACAAGTAGAATTACGTAAGATGTACTTTGCAGAGACATTTCGACCGATCTCTTCGGTCGGCTGCCCTGCACACCGAGGAAAGACCCAAGCAACTCACTCATCACATCCAACATTATTTATGAAGTCACCTGTACTTGTGGAGTCAAGTACATTGGCCGAACGGTGAGAACGCTTGGGACACGTGCCTCGAAGCACATTCCCAAATGGCTGACGAACAACAAAACCAGTGCCGCCCAGTCTTCTATCACACGGCATTTGGAAGAAACTGGACACGTAATTCAAGTAGAGGAGGCTTTTCGTGTGTTGTATCACCCAATCAATAAACATACTTTACCTTTCGCTGAGGCCGTTGCGATACACCGTTACAAACCTTCACTTTGTGAAACAAATGTTAGTTAACTTATCATGGATGAATATTATTCGTTAAGTGTTGTTATTATTTGAATGTTTCAGTTGTACCGTTTACTTGAGTTAATTTCCTTCTCTTATCTTAGGCTTTATGTTGGGCTGCCTATTAGTTTCCGTTTATTTCCTTGTGCCTTACTGTAGGACCGATACTGTCTGCACCGTTAGTTTCTTACTCGACCAGTTTGAAATTTGAATTTTGTTGGTTTGTTTTTAATTAATCATGGCCCATTCGAACGTGACCAGTACTGTGTGTTTTTTATATAGCAGCTGTTGACTCATTCCTATTTTACACTTATTTAAATTGATGCATGTTTATTGACCATAGTCCGTGTATCGTAACCGAAGAGATCGGTCAAAATATCTCTGCAGAGTACATCTTACGTAATTCTACTTGCGTGTTCTAATTTTTCACTTTCGCGATCTAGCGTTAAGCATCTTTGAGCTGCTTCAGAGTAGTCACACTTGTGGGTTAGAATGCTCTTTCTGTGTGCTAGCATATAAAGGTTACCCTTCGACCATGGCTGAACAGCGCCCAGGTCTAAAGTGTCACTCTAGTCACATTGTATCGATCGCCGGAGTCATCACTAAGTGCTAATGGACTAACTGAATGGGGCACTGTGGCGGATAATCCTTCAACGTTTCGGGCCCGCTACATATGAACTGCCATCCAATTCAAAACCGACTGTATGGTGCTTTCGTTTACCTACCAGTAAAAGCAGTTCAATGCACTCGCCAAGTAATTTTCACGGAACAAATGTCATCAACCTGTCACGTGATTCGCTCCATGAATATACTGATAATTAGTGTCCCTGACTTTTACTCCAACACACACTCGTTATATCTACGACCCGCTTAGCTTAGGATGTAGATGCACGCCCTTTGGACAAATTAGGTAGCCATGCTTTTTGGTGATTGTTTTTGATTGACAGACGTCCTTATGCCAACCGGTATCCTACACGCATTAAGTTAAAATCAAGCAGCGATATTTCTTTGAGCTATCTACTGAGAGATCTTTATGCACCTATATGACGAGTTTTACGATGGTTTAACAAAATGCTATCATTCGTTGAAAATGTGTATTTGTATCGGAATACAGTGCATCACAAAATAGTTGTCCCTTGAGCGTCACAATTTTTAAATACACCCACGCTAGTGAACGTACTGTGCACCGTCGAACATAACACCTATGAACAGTAGCAGGTCTTTAACTAGACACATTGGATTGGAAAACGTTCCAACGGTTAGAGCTTTCTTCCGTACCACATATCATGTGAACGTACTCAGGAGCGTCTGATTGCACTCTGAAAAAAACTCACGATGATACATGCATTGCAGTTTGTTCGTTGGTTTTGATGGTTGACCCATTGATCACACTCGCCTCTGCGTTTTTAGCACTGAGTAACATGTGATCAACTACATGCGACTGTGTTGATGACTGTATGATCAACTGTGTTTAGCGACATGTTTACTCGACTCGTAGCTCAATGCACATCTCACACCTTCGAAGTCTCACCCTCTTCTAGCCGGATGCAACACCAGCACAGTTCTTACACTCTTGGTCAGAAATGGATGTTTGACCAACGGGGATTTGTTGATGCAAAATCTGTTGTCAGTGCACAAACTCATTGCAAATTTAAGTATGTACATGGGCCGACTACTCACTCGCTCAGGGTTCGAGCGATAAAATTTTAGTGCAAGAACAGTTGTTCATAAAACTGTCCAAACAACAGTATCAGTATTACACAAGGATAACTGCCCGATCAGCTAGAACAGTCGTGTACGGGAATTGAATACGGTTTCGGCACAAAACCATTCAGACAGAACATGCTTCATCAGTAAATACTGTCGAATACATACCCCTTCTAATGAATACCACGTTCAGAATGATTCAAGTTTGTTTACATTCGGCAACCAAGGCCCTAGTAGTCGGGCCTCTTGATATGACCGATACTTGTCTTTTGACAATCCTGTGTACGGCGGAATTCGGGGTGTTACATTCTTGAGCGAGCCAATGGACGTTCTTTTGAGGCTGTGTTACGCATGTCGCAGAACACCCCTAACACAAGAATCACCTGTTGCATTATGTGGTCGAACGCTACTTCGTAGGACATGAGCGGTTCCTGTTTTACCACTTGCATGAGCCTTCGAACTGATCTACCGGTAACCGGTCAAGCCGATTTGCGCTCACCGAGGCATGCAGACTTCCTGTGCAGTGTCTCTTTTCAAGCAGCCCGGTGTTGTCGATTTTGTGCTGTGGTGCACGAAACCGAGACGATGGGGTCGAGCGATCTGACTGAAATTGTGAGTACAACCCCCTTCTACAGACCCAGTACCGGCCAATCCTACTACCCGTTCACTCACCCGACTCGGTTAGCAGGCCCGTTCGTCGGTCTGATATGGAAAAAATCAAACATTCCACTGCCTGTCACGCATCCGAGCCATGACTACTGGTTATGGCAGGCCCTTTGGTTTGGATTCCGGATTTTGATGCCGGGCTCCTACTTCTGGCACGTACCATATGTGGCTTCGCCTGCGTCTTCATCACATTAAATACTAACCTATCTATATTCATTGAATACTTTATCCTACTGTGGCCGGTTGAACCAATGTCATCGCCTAGTTGACGTTATGCATCACGTCATAGTCATTTGAAATGTTTTTGTCGATATGCCAGGCCGCCACACATTACTAATCCACAGGTTAGGCGTCGGTGCCACGGCGTGGGCCAGATAAGTTGTACCCTGGATCTTGTCTACTAACTAGGTCATCTGACCATGAGGGTTGACGGTACCATATGGGCGCCGTCTCAAAGTCAAATATCGCTGCTCCACCCCCAACCCCCTGGCTCACGTGGAGGCTTCATCTTGTAGGCAAAAGACCAGCAGAACGTAGGACTGGCTGTTTGAGCACATAAGCCTCTTGGCCTACGCGATCCTGTGGCTACGGTTGGGTCTCGTGAGCTAACAGTACCTGTCAGCGCGCGTGGGCCCGGAACCAGCAAACACAGACTCTTACACAATAATTTAGAAATGCTACCGGTTGAGTAACGCGTAGCCTGCACCAAATTCGGAAGGCAGTCCCTTCTATACTGCAACGCTCAATTTTTACCTCGTTCTCCCACTTTGTTTGCACCTGTTAAAGCTAACAGGTGAGTGCAATCAACACGCCCTAATCACTAAAACTGGATCACGTCAAGACAAGACACATTCGTGGTAATTACACTCGCACTCAACAGACACGACTGAACATGTTGATGTGCCTGACCTGCTCAACAGTGCTTAACTTGTTGTTTGACTTCAGATGCTCCAGGATTGTCTGAACACGAATTTTCACCGTGTCTTGGGTTGTAAACCATCTCGGCTCATGAGGCTTCCGGGCTCACCGAAAGGCATAGCTATTTGACGTCATTTCTCATCTATCGTTTGGAACAAATTTTTGTTTGCCAAAAAGCATTTTAGATCACTATCTCGATCTAATCGACAACTATTTTACTCGCTCGTACGGAAGGTTTTGTGGCGCAAACAGAATACCCGTAACTGTGTGGGACGGACTGCCACTACCGTTAGGTTGCATTATTAGTAGTTGTCAGCAAGTTTTTCAGTTTATCGTCTGCCTATCTTCACCCTTTAGATCCCCCACTTCAACGTTTCCCAAGTTTAATGAATTGTTTAAGCAGAAAATATTGAAAACCTGTCCGAGTAAGCCGGCTGCAGTATATATATTACACTTTCACTCTATCGCCGATGTAGGAACCTGGCTGTTCACAAGTACCAATTCATAGTCATACCCGAAAATGGAAATCTCGCGAACCTACTCGTCTAACTGTTCTCCACCTCAAATCACACATAAGAGTTGTATATAGTACAATATACTTGAATTCATTATCAAACATTGCTGATTCTGATCTATTCAGAGGAGGAAATCGCTAGGTTGGTTCCGCTGACCTGGCCCATAAATAAAGTCTGAGCACGCAGCATGTGTTCACACTAGTCAATGCTTCAACCGGATTCACTAAGCTATGAATAACGTCTGAGTGTGCAGTACAGGTTCCCACTAATAGATGCTTCAACCTGATTCACTGAGCTATGGATATCTGCGTAGGGGTTATGCCAACCTAATTCTCTTAAGCTATGAATAACGGCCGAGTATATTGTATAGGTACATACTAGTAGCTGCTCCACCCGATTAACTAAAGCTACTAACAACGTCTCAGCATGCAGTAGGCGTTTACGCTAGTACCTGCTCCACCCGATTGATTTAAGTTATGACCAGCGTTTGGGTATGCAGTATATGTTCACACTAGTAGCTGCTCCATCCGAACCACTTCTACCATGAACAATCTGGAGAACGAACATATGCGGGAAGTGATGGAAAACCTGTATTTGAAGCGTTTGGGGTACATGGTAATCATCATCTTTGAGTCCGTTGGTTGTCATATTGATTGGAATTTTTTCCTCACCGCAATAGATACTTGGCGTTCTAAACC
>JTDE01008081.1:0-12157 GCA_014338405.1 Paragonimus skrjabini miyazakii | reverse complement strand
AGAGCGAAACTCGAATCTAGTTATTCTTTTACAAAAGGGCCAACTGGAAAGTCTATGGGAATGCTAAAGCCGCGATCAATTAAGGGTGATGCTCAACTTGAAGTAAACCAAAACCCCGACTACTCATCAGTAATCTAAAATATCGCCTAGCAGGTTTAATGAGATCAGAGATTTCGACTTGTGTAGGAAGTCCTATTCGCTCTCCCCTAAGCTAACATTCTGATCGACTGACAGGTGTGACATGCGCCACTGCATCCGTTGGAATGAGGATTTATTCCTTGTTTGGTGTGACAAAGAGCGGTGGACCGGCAAAGTCATTGTAACATATTCCTCTAGCTTCCACTTTTCGTTTTTAACCACTCTATGATTATGTAACCTTTTTTACGTCAGTCTGTTTCTGGGAGTGGCGTGTTGCCTTGCAAGCCTTACTAAGTCTCAAGCGCTCCAAATAGTTCCAGAACTTCTCAATTTCAAGGCAGGGACCCGATTGGATAATAAGCTTTGCGACACTCCGTCACCTGCGATGATGTGTATCACTATCGCACCATACATCTTGCGAAATGTTCAGTCATGACTACGATGTACTGGTTCCTAGGAGTGGTTACTAGAAAGAAACTCATGACGTCCACCGACCATAAATCTCCAGTTTTGCTGACCAGGATAGCTTCAGCGGGACATTGATTCGAGTGGTTAGTGTCGTTTAGCAACTGACCTAGTTGGCTTGCCAGTGCAAAAATGTTGATATCATCCTTCATTTCCAGCCAGTAGACAGTGTGCTTCAGCAGTTCGTAGGTTCAGCGATATTCCATACAAGCCAGCTGATGACATCTCTTCACTAGTGTCTGTCTGTCTCCACTCAATCGGTATTACAGGTAGGCATAATCCCTACCGCATTTGGCCCATTAAAATCCCGGAATAATTCAATCACAAGTACCACACATGCAACGTGAGAACTGTTGCTTCCATACGTCTCAAGCATTTCGACGGTCGTCTCTCAGGTAAGAGTTGGCTGTTCAACTCCCAGATGGTTTGGTACGTCTTATGTGCTGCTTATCATTTTCGGGGATTGTTACAAAGTTCCACACTGGAAACTCCAATGACACCCTTGTGGATTTCATCCGTCTGTTGCGTTTGGGAAAGTAAATCAGGAACATCGTTTTTTCCAGATATATGGCAAATTCTGGGGTATTACTGCCATGGACGCAACTCTCAACGAGCAAACATTCTTCATGGAGCCCTTGCCTATACAATCTACTCCAAATATATGTGATAGGATGCTGTGTGGACAAGTTCATCTAGCAAGTAAGGCCCTCTTTGATCCCGAAAACTATACAATGGATGAAAAATTATCTGTCGTTAAATAGACTTTGTTCAACAGGAGTAAGCATGCGAGTGAAATATCCCACAGTACGGCATTGAGTACACATACGAGCTTCGCGATAACGCAGCTCGATCCAGTTGCCCTACCTCAGGGTCAGTCATCTCTACCTCATCAGTTGCTAGATGTTGATATATGCTTGACTGACTCTTTCTGAACAGTGTGACTGGCAATTATTGTATAGAAGTTTACATAGTGGGTCTGCAGTGTCACTGGGGCTCTTGATAAAACTGCTGTTGAACGCAGCGCGATCAAAAACCTCTCGCAACGTCCTCTTCGGTGTTGGCACTAGAACAGCCTCGACAGCTATCAGTTTCTCTGGCGCTGATTGGGCCTAAACTTGACCGAGTAGTACCACCGCTCGTTTGGCTAGTTGCCACTTAGGACTGTTGATCCATTAGCCGGCCTGTTCAATCTCCCGCAACAGCTGAAATATGTATTGTACGTTCTGTTTCATTCACGCTGTAGATGATGATATCTTCGCCATAAACAACACTGTTTCACAACCCGTCTTACACCTTGAGCACCAGTTGTCTGAACATAAAAGAGCGTCTGACATCCCAGACTGCATACGTCTGAGCTGCTGATTTACTTCGGTCCGATTGATTGATTGACGCTACCTGGACCACAAGTCCAGCACTGTGTATATGCCAGTGTTTTACAACTTATCAAAAATTTCTGTCGCCGCGGGGGCGGCTGTAAATTCATTGACTGTAATCTCGTTGAGCTTCTTGAAGCCGACACACAACCAGAAGTTGTCAACAAGACGGGTGAGTTGGACGAATTGACAGCGCCCTTGATGCTTCTTTTTAAGCATGCCCTTCACTCGTTCAATTTCCTGCTGCAAGTATGGTGGAATTGTTCTGGGTTTTAATAGTCGAAGCTTCTTGGCTCAATTAAGGTTTCAGATTAAGTCAAGTTACAGTAACCGCGCTGGTCTCAATCGGTAGTAAACAACTCCCAGACTTCACGCATCATTCCATTGAACAATCAGCTGTCATCAGTTGATATTGATCTGGGTGCATCCGATTCTATTTGTCCAAGGAGTGACTTGCACTTCCCCATTAACAGAATCACACCTAATTTTGTTTCAATTTGATCGTGCTCCACTAATGAGAACCAACGCGATGGCCACCAGCTTTACTCAGTGCGACTTGATTACGAAAACCTCAGACATGTCCCTGAAGACCTCCGGTAAGTTCCGGAAATTCTCATCCTCGAAAGGCTGTGGCCACGGGATCTCTATTCTGGTCACAGCAATAGTCTAGAGATAACTGACAGACAGAGGCCAATTTGGCAACGGTCTTTCATTTATCAACTTTTTAAACGAGTCTACTAGCAACGCCTGCTCTGGCGGCGCATTCCAAGAAGGATCGACTAGTAAGACAAAACATTTCCTTCTACATTACGGGCAGTTGTGATCCATGACTAGTTTATACCGATGGCTCCTGGAGCCTGCAGTATCAGCAGTTTGAAAAATGTTGATGTGACCCAGTGTCCTTAACACTTTGAAAGTCATTATACGATCTCCCTCTAGTCATCTGTAATCCCATGGGTATGTAGTAAAAAAGGCCGTTCGCTATGCATAGAACGGGGTGCTCAGACCTTCCGCTCTCTCATTGAATGGACAGCCTTAGGTAATGCCCTGTCACACTCAAAGTATAGAGCACAAGCCCGTATACTAACGTCTAAAAACGACCTAGCCAATGTCCCGAAGAGCCGAGCAAAGCAAGTTGTTGAGAATTTTCTGTGACCAACCTAGCAATGGCGAACGGTTGCTAGTACTTTCAGATGAAACAGCAATAATAGTACTTAGTAGGCTTCTGGATTTCACTACCGTGACAAGATCCAACTCACAGGCTAATATGGATAAAGTAGCGCCCACTTCATAGCGCCCTTGAGGTCAGCATTGAAAGAGGGATGGGCCAATCACAGACACCTGGGAAACGTCCACCAAAATTGGGTTTTTGCACGTTGTGGCGCGAAAAAGTAAGATTCAAAATCACAAGATATTGAACGATACTATCTCGAAAAATAAATTATTTTTGGGGAAAATAGACTTTTTCCCCAACAAAAGCATTCCAATCTCTCCAGCTATCCGGGTTCCACTTCTCTCATTTCTATTCCAAAAGCGTATACTACTTGTCCACATCTGATCCTCAACCGTTTGTTCCGCTGACTCGTCGTGAACACTTGTTGGTTTTCTACACTCACTATCGAACTCCAGAGTATGCACCAACCCCATAATAGTTTTTATCATTACGTTTTGCGCTATATGGGCCAGGACACACGCGCCTCGGCTAAATCCTGTCTGCATTACCAGTGCAGGATGAACTGTTGTCGTGTTGTTTTCCCACTTGACTACTTCACCGCAACAACTGTTGATTTCCCACACATCCACTCGGACGTTTTCAGTCCACTGCCAACGTCCGATGGACAAGCTGTCCTGCTCCCTTTTCATATACCTCCACTCATTGCCCGACCACTTTCCTCACTTCAAGTATTACTTGTGAAATAATTGCCAGGACCTATCTGCTCCAGTTAATGGTTAATTTCGGTGTGCCCTTGTGAGGTTGCTACAGATAGTGATGCACAGTTCCTTTACAACTTCTTCCGTGATTTGACGGGAATGCCTAGTCATGATCATATCAAAACGATTGATTGTAGCGTCCATTTGAACGGACTATTGGAGGGTTTCCGTCGACAACTGAAGGTCTTGCTAAAGGCCAAATCCTCAAAACAAATTAACGGAGTGCCAACCGCCTACCACATTAGTTATCGGGCCAGCTCTACAGGAATTTCTTAGAACCACTTTAGCATAACTAATAAACTATACGATCACCCGGTAAATTTTGCCAGGAGTTATCTCACCCGGTGACGCAGTGAACTGCGTTGGAAACCTAAGAAAACGCGCGGAGATTCTTTGCTCGATCATTGCGCGGCAAACTGAATGGCACAGTCGTATTTTCCGTAAATTAAGCAGATACATAGTTTTTTATATGATGTGATTTAGTTAAACAATAATACCTATTCATATAGGGCAATTCGTAGTGTTTTCGCCCCAGGGTCAATATCTCATCAAGTATATGGCTGGGAAATGCATAAAATGAGTAAATGTCCTTGGATTGCCACCACTCAGCAGATATCGTTCGGTATACAGCACGTACGTGTAGGCATCCTAGCAGCAGGTATGATTCGTATCTAGTGTCAGGTGTCCACGAAATACTAATGAAGAAGTTTATGCAAGTTTATTACTGAAATTCACGCAGATCATTTAGCTAATAATCAAATTTTTCTGAATATTCTTCTACTTGCTCTTATCGTTCACAGCCACGCTGATACATCATGCGGAAGTGATTTACCCGTAATATACCTTTCGTACATCACATGTTGTTAGATGATGTGGAATTAACTGAACCATGCTGTTCTTATGGAGATAAGATTTGTACCGTTTTACTAGAATTTCAGATGGTGTTTATTTCATCTAGACTTACATAGTCGCGTTAAAACCTCAATTCTCATTTTGTGCTGTCTCACTTGCCCCAAACCCTCCTCGTTAACTACCAGCAACACTTGTGTGCTATGAAATATGAATTTTACCTGAAACATTGACCCCATAAATAGACTGTCTTCAAAACATCCTGCAGGAGTTTGATCGTCACATGATAATCATTCTAAAAGTACCTGCCGGTTACCCGGTTATCGCGGAATACTATAACAGTTGCTTGTCAATATATACGTACTATATTTAAAAAATACAAAAATATCAATATCACATAGAGGTTTTCTCAAGGAAAATTGCAGATACATCAATCGCACCATTAAGTATGATAACCCCACATTTTCTCATATAGCACATGAGATTAGGTAGCTTGTCCTACACTCACAAACGTCCGTTATGCGTGAAAAAGTTCCGCAACGAATGAGAAATATGAACCCCGGATTTACCAAACGATTCGAGGGAATTAAACATTCGGAGGATTTCGAGCAGCCAACGAAGACTTACGCCAGAGTCTGCTCAATTCTTCGTCGAATTTCAAACAATTCCTGCCTCAATCGCCCAAGTCGATTTACTTTAACATTGTTTTGATGCTATTTACGTCAGTTATTGGCGAAATCCCTTAAAGATGCACTTTCACGTGTAACACGCAGGCCGGCCGTTTTCATTATGATTGCCCGTTGTACTTGCCGGACCAACTTTGAGGCAACGTAGAGACACTGGGGACAGCGTTCTTCCGAAGTAGGATTTTCAACAACAATCTTGTAAGAAGAGATAACACAAACAAACATGAACTAAAGGCTCAATAAGCCATACACACGATTTACTCGAGCGGAACCTAAAATGGCACGAACAACAAAGCAGCACGCTCTGTTACACAACTCAAGTCCGGCTTGTGCGCGCTGCAAGTCACACATGCATTTTCCATTGTGACCTGGAAATATTTGAAATATCGTCTCCTACATAACCTTGTAAAACGGGAATTAATTTAACGTCCCACATCTTGGCATGAACCTGTGGAACAAGCGAACTATCTTCCTCCCTGGTGCGCGCGTCAAACGTAAACTGCAACCATTTTCTCTCCGATTACACTTTCTTTTGCTGATAGATTTCATGCTTGTCTCCGCATGTAATTATTTGTTGCTTTGTACCGCCTGTAATTATCTGCCATGATAGCGCACTTTTGGGCGTTTTTCTTGCAAATGCGTTGAGAAGTACACATTATTATTATATCTGTGTAGGAAAGGAAAATCACTCGTTCTTCAAGGAATCGATGGTACCAGTGAGAGTCTCGTTTAGGAAAAGAAATCTCTGCAGGACACCTTCCGACTTATAAGCTGAAACCTCTCGCCCAGCACACCAAAGTGTTTACAACAAGTGTGTAGCCGCTGGGGGTTTGACCGTCGAGACCATTAACCCAAAGTGACGCAACCATTCGTTGATTATCTCTCGACAAATAATTCAGCCACTTGGCTGTATCGAGTCTCAGTGACCCCATCAGGCTCTCGACTTGCAACTCTGAAACTGGAAACATTCTACGTGCTCAGATCGTTACCGTATATGACAGTATCCTGGGAGAGAACTCCACAAGCATGAGAACTATTGATAGCTCAGATAATAAGGTCACGCTCGAATTTATCCGCGTCAATGTTCGAAGCAAGGTACCACACTTGGATTCGGATAACTCGATGAGTCTGGAGGAAATACCACTGTCGGTGCCAAAGAAGTGCGCAGATCTGACGGAACCGCTAGATCATCTGTTGCAACACTTCCGTTCCACTGGCCAAATTGTATACTCATGGAAACATGGTCTCATGTCGTCATTGTGCATGGTTGGTAACCGCACTGATGCTTGAAACTTTCAATTTAACCTCCAGTGTAACTTCCATTGTAATCCGTTTCCAAAGTGATGGACAGCGTTCCGGGCGAGTGAATATGGAGGTACCCCGGTAAACACTGCAAACTAGCGCTGAAACAACGTGGCCTTCAGGAGCGGTCACTCATGCCCCACCAAGTTGTTGGTCGCGAATGGTTCCTTGACGAGAACTTCAGATAAATTTTTCCCAGTAGATGCCGTGCTGTCAGAGTCTACTAAAGCGTTCCACAAGGTGGATCATCACATTCTTCTACAGAAATTGCGAATGTTGTGCCTGGAAAAGGCAATACGGTTGTGCCTACAACATCACCCGACAAATGGAACCTACACCGTACGCATCAAAGGGAAACTGTCAGCTCTATTCGCCTACTAATTGGGTTTCTTCAGAGCTGCATATTGGACTAATTGCTGTTTCGGGTCTCTGAAATGACCTTCTGGCGATGACTAGTGATTCATTCCTCCACAGTTGACACGGAAGTGTGGCGTATTATAAGATCCATACTGAACGCGGATGCTCCCCAGAGAGATGCGGGCGTTATACTTAGCTGGCTCAGGGAAAATCAACTGCTGTTTAACACGGCGACACTTGAAGTAATGCATATACAAAATTCCAGCCATGAAGGGCGCTATGAAGTGGGCGCTACTTTATCCATATTAGCCTGTGAGTTGGATCTTGTCACGGTAGTGAAATCCAGAAGCCTACTAAGTACTGTTATTGCTGTTTCATCTGAAAGTACTAGCAACCGTTCGCCATTGCTAGGTTGGTCACAGAAAATTCTCAACAACTTGCTTTGCTCGGCTCTTCGGGACATTGGCTAGGTCGTTTTTAGACGTTAGTATACGGGCTTGTGCTCTATACTTTGAGTGTGACAGGGCATTACCTAAGGCTGTCCATTCAATGAGAGAGCGGAAGGTCTGAGCACCCCGTTCTATGCATAGCGAACGGCCTTTTTTACTACATACCCATGGGATTACAGATGACTAGAGGGAGATCGTATAATGACTTTCAAAGTGTTAAGGACACTGGGTCACATCAACATTTTTCAAACTGCTGATACTGCAGGCTCCAGGAGCCATCGGTATAAACTAGTCATGGATCACAACTGCCCGTAATGTAGAAGGAAATGTTTTGTCTTACTAGTCGATCCTTCTTGGAATGCGCCGCCAGAGCAGGCGTTGCTAGTAGACTCGTTTAAAAAGTTGATAAATGAAAGACCGTTGCCAAATTGGCCTCTGTCTGTCAGTTATCTCTAGACTATTGCTGTGACCAGAATAGAGATCCCGTGGCCACAGCCTTTCGAGGATGAGAATTTCCGGAACTTACCGGAGGTCTTCAGGGACATGTCTGAGGTTTTCGTAATCAAGTCGCACTGAGTAAAGCTGGTGGCCATCGCGTTGGTTCTCATTAGTGGAGCACGATCAAATTGAAACAAAATTAGGTGTGATTCTGTTAATGGGGAAGTGCAAGTCACTCCTTGGACAAATAGAATCGGATGCACCCAGATCAATATCAACTGATGACAGCTGATTGTTCAATGGAATGATGCGTGAAGTCTGGGAGTTGTTTACTACCGATTGAGACCAGCGCGGTTACTGTAACTTGACTTAATCTGAAACCTTAATTGAGCCAAGAAGCTTCGACTATTAAAACCCAGAACAATTCCACCATACTTGCAGCAGGAAATTGAACGAGTGAAGGGCATGCTTAAAAAGAAGCATCAAGGGCGCTGTCAATTCGTCCAACTCACCCGTCTTGTTGACAACTTCTGGTTGTGTGTCGGCTTCAAGAAGCTCAACGAGATTACAGTCAATGAATTTACAGCCGCCCCCGCGGCGACAGAAATTTTTGATAAGTTGTAAAACACTGGCATATACACAGTGCTGGACTTGTGGTCCAGGTAGCGTCAATCAATCAATCGGACCGAAGTAAATCAGCAGCTCAGACGTATGCAGTCTGGGATGTCAGACGCTCTTTTATGTTCAGACAACTGGTGCTCAAGGTGTAAGACGGGTTGTGAAACAGTGTTGTTTATGGCGAAGATATCATCATCTACAGCGTGAATGAAACAGAACGTACAATACATATTTCAGCTGTTGCGGGAGATTGAACAGGCCGGCTAATGGATCAACAGTCCTAAGTGGCAACTAGCCAAACGAGCGGTGGTACTACTCGGTCAAGTTTAGGCCCAATCAGCGCCAGAGAAACTGATAGCTGTCGAGGCTGTTCTAGTGCCAACACCGAAGAGGACGTTGCGAGAGGTTTTTGATCGCGCTGCGTTCAACGGCAGTTTTATCAAGAGCCCCAGTGACACTGCAGACCCACTATGTAAACTTCTATACAATAATTGCCAGTCACACTGTTCAGAAAGAGTCAGTCAAGCATATATCAACATCTAGCAACTGATGAGGTAGAGATGACTGACCCTGAGGTAGGGCAACTGGATCGAACTTCGTTTTTGCGGGGATCGGAACTTCGATCTTAGATTGCATTCGAGAAAATTTCTCGGTGTGATACTTTTGTGTATGAGCTTAGCTTCACTTCCAGTTGTGGATATCAACCGCATTCGAGCCGCTGGGTATTCACAATTTAGAGCAAACTGTAATTTTTGACCTACTTCTGTTGTGTTATGCTCGTTTTTGGTAGGAACGTACAAAAATACCTGCTTTTTAGGACCGTACTCACGTCAGTCTTGATCAGTGTTTACTAGCTGTGAACATCGACGAACTTTTCAGGATAGCCTTTCGCCAACAACACTTTCTTTAGTCTCTCCTCCTCCTCTTGCAAGCAGTCATCAGTGCATATCTCTCGGTTTCTATGAAATAGGTTTTCCACCAGACTTCATTTATAAGTACTTGGTGCTAAAGAAGTAAATTGCAAATACTGACCGCTCCAAGTGGGTTTACGGTGCACGGAGCGTTGCAATCAGCCATCCTGTCACCTAATGTGTGAAATGTCTACAAAAAGCAAACTATTGTTTGCTTCCTCTCCACGAGGAACAGAAAGATTAAAATGGACAGAATTAAAAATGTTTCAAAGAGAAACAAAATGAATATTAGTCGTAAAATCAAAATGTTATCTTTATATCCCTTACAGAGGCTGACACCATCTATAACATCAGGTTTTTTTTAAATTCAGTCATTCCTGGAAATATACCTGCAAGGTCTGTGCCATTTCAAAGGCGACCATATCACAACTGATGTAAGTTAAAAATTACAGTCTGCTCTAACTCGTACATACCCGGCGGTTGAATTGCGGTTGCTACTCACAACTGGGAGTGTCGCTCAGTTAATTCGCAATCGTGTCCTATCGAGATCTTTTGTCCTACATGTAATCTATCAGTTCACCTGCAGTTGGAGTGACGTCTATATTGGCAGAACTGATCGGTACCTTCGAAATAATGGCCGAACATATGTGTTAGTGGTTGGTATGCGCCATGAAGCAACAAGCATTGGCAACAGAGTGAGTGTGACGAAATCTGAACTCATCCATAGCAAAGCACATCATAGAAACAGGTCACGTTGTTGACCCCGCCAATTCATTTCAAGTGTTGTTGTGTAATCGGAATCCGAAGTTGCTTGCCTTCTCCGAATCTAGGTCAATCAATACTCGCCGTTTGGTTCAATGTGAATAAGCTGTTGACTCATACAGTTTGTCTGCCTTGAAACTGATAACAGTCCCTGTTTTGTGTAAACCCAATCATTGATTGTTTCGATTGTTGTTGCTATCCGCATGTCGTATATATTCCAATGTTTTACGTTCGTGACTGAAGGGGGTAAACGAAATGTTAACATCACGTGACGTATGTCTTTTATCGTTACTGGTGAACTGGATCAAGGGCACTTGGTGTTTTAAATAGGTGCTGAGAAAAATCAGTCATAAATACCCAGCAATTTTGTGTTAAACCAACTCGCTTTATCATAAGACGTGTGGGATAGATCTTTCAACTAACCGTACGTATGTTATAACTGCACTTGCGAATTCAACTTCTTAACTTCTTCAGGTGGTATTTTGAACTGCAGTCCAAGGGAGGTGACGTCCAGCTGCGATTTTATGAATTGAGTCGAAGAGAGATTGTGTACACGCTTTAAACCGTTTCCAGGAAATACATCAAAGCTGGCTGAACGTAAGAGATAACCACGTAGGAAACGAACAGTTCTGACCTCGACGTCTCGCATAGTTTCTTTGGAAAGCTTTGAAGCCCAATAAGGCACATCAATGACAACCCATTGGGGGCTTCAGCGAAACAACTGTGGACTTCTACAACGTCGCTTATATCATCTCGAGTGGCATTGATGTAAGAACATGTCAACCCTACGAGATTAAAATCGTTTCTTCGTAACCACTGCTTATATATTAACTTGATAAACTGCGTTGTAAATAGACCATATCGAATACATTCCTTATAAAAATTACTAAGGGTCCGTTCCACTACTATCTCGCGTTGTACCGACAACAACTGGTCCAATGCTCAAGACTCCGAGTCAGGAAGTCCTCGTCTGGCAATCATGAAATGCCGGGTTCCCTTTAATGACCACATCAGTGCAAAAAAAAGACAAATGTAGTAACATTTCAACATTTCACATACTTTCATCAGAAGCAAATGTAAAGCATGCACGTCGTCTATGGCAACAAATAGAGGTAACAATGTATGGGCACGCATAGAGTCACATAACGTATTCTGTCATCATCACTACGGCGACCGTATGGGTTGCTTCAACCGCTATTGAGCGCACAGCGCCGCCTAAGGACTTCTGATCAACATGGCTTCGCTAAAGGCCAGTAGCTTCGGGTTCTTAGGGCACAGCAACATTTTGAATTATTTATGTGGGCCGACTTGGAGACCTATTATCATGAAGTTCCAGGCAGTACATGCTGCAAAGCTTTGAGTGACGTATCCACCGGTTTAAGACTGTTGTATTATTAGCTGATTTGATCAGTGTGAGACGTGTTGTGTCGCTCACCGAAGTAGCTGCTGGTCTGTTTTGACCATACAGTATTCGTTCAACAGCTGAAATTCCTGAATTGCGCCAAAACCGAGTGTAGCGCAGAATCCTTTCGGTGAAGTTCAAGCTTACAGAGGGCGAAGAATCTTTGTCTCTTTCAATCCGCCACCTACTGCTTAATACGCAGTGTAGAGGACTAGAACGCTTCTATTTAGAACCATGCCTGTTCTCCACAATAATTAAACCAGAAAACCAATTAGTGGACAACGACGTGTATTGCAAGTAGACCGGTAAAGCAAGCTGTAAACAAAGCACAACAGAAGCAAGGCGCGACAAACCAGTAGCTAGCGACCGGAAATTGCGAATTTCAATTGTGACTTTGGGAGGTCGAACAAACTAGAAAATGCAAACATGCGATCAAACAATATTAACAATGTCAACGGTCAAAATAATAGCAAGA
>JTDE01008080.1:9073-23444 GCA_014338405.1 Paragonimus skrjabini miyazakii | reverse complement strand
AACTTCTATCGGGAGAACGACAACCAGAGAACGAGGAAATTCCGGAGGTGACATCATTCAGAATGCACTAATCGGAAATGTTGTTGAATAGTGCGGGCATAATTATGCGCCGACTGCGGAATGGAATAAACGTGCCTATTATACCGACGAGGTTGAGAGAGACAATTGTGGAAGAATGTCTTCGAACTTATGAAGTGCTGAGGCAAAGGGCATACTGACCGGGAATGAACAAGGACGTTAACAATTATGTACCGGCGTGCCAGCAGTGACAGCTGTTGAAGAGCTCCAGCTAACCCAATCAGTATCCTACACAACCAATTCCGGTCAGTGAAATTGGGGAATTATGGTCGCTGGACGTAATGGGTCCCTTCCCAGTAACCATATCTGGAAATCAGTACATCATAGTCATGACGGAACATTTCACAAGATGGATCGAAGCAGCCGCCATACTCGATCAGCGTGCAAGCACTGTGTGCAGGGCAGTAATGGAACACATCGTGGCAGATCATGGAATACCGCGGAGCATATTGATTGATCAAGACCCCTGCTTCGAAAGTGAAGAGTTTCGGAACTGCTTAGAGCGTTTGGGAATCAGGAAAATTCGCACAACGCCATACCATCCTCAATCAAATGGACTGACGGAACGAAACAATCGCACAATCAAGGAGTGGTTGGCGGCAAAAGGAGGGAGTTGGGAGGAATCACTGCCACTGATTCTGTTGGCCCACCGCTGTTCGCCTCAAGGAACAACGAAGAAATCGCCGTGCGAGCTAATGTACGGGCGCGCGCCACGCCTGCCAATCGATCAGGAGATTGGTTTATGGGGAGACCGGCGGATGAACAGGCGTGAATTAACATAAGCTCGGAGAGTGGCCAACCAAAACTTGGCGAACGCACAAGAAGCTGCTAAGGAACAGTCAGCCGCAAAGTTGTCAGATCGAAATGCGGTGTTTGAAATTTGTTTCAAGGTTGAATACAGAGACAGGCGGAGTCAAGTCGCAACAGGACCAGGATCTAGGAAGTTCCTGGTGAGGTGGAGAGGACCTTATGTGATAGTGGATCGCCGTTGTCCAGTGTATCTGATCAAGAATGAGAGCAATCAACATCGACTGCACGGAAGCCAGCTTCGCAAATGGTACGACACCCCGAGCAGAAGAGAGTGTACGCCAAGAGCAGCGACTTCCCCGAGTCCAATACGCAGATCGTCAAAAGAGCGAAGGGAACCTGAACGGCTTTTGCTGCAGCTGGAACAATCTTTGCGGGGGGAGAAGTGCAGTGTAGCTGAGCGACCGTAACACACTACTCATACAACTGCTATTCAGTAATAGGACCGGAGCATATATTTTGACATCGTACAAGCCGCAGGAAAAATGCAGGAAGGAACATCAGAGTGCAGCATCGCCCATAATGGTCCCTGTTACTTAATGGAACTGAACATTGACGTCTGCGGCAACCGAGACGGTCTGGGGCCGAATACCGCGTGCGAATGTGTAGTTTTGTTTCAAGTCTTGTTTAAATGCTTAACCCATGTGTTGCTTTGTCGAATAAACAACCCTTGTGCCATCCGCGTTCTTGGATCACAACGGAAGTACTTAATACTTATGCTAAAGAGTTTTAACTTCGGACGCTGGAATAAGGCGCTTCCTCTTTTACACCAATCGTAATTTGACCTTGTTTTTTTTATCAAAAGACTCTTCGAGCCACCCAACTTTGAGTGCAACTGTGTGATCCATTTGGTCACAGGGTGTGTTTAAAATGAAACGTTTGTACTTGACGGAAATCGTAATTTCAACACATTCCGCCGGTAGCAATTCTGTATAAGCCATGTGGTATGTCGCATCTTTGCAATCGATCCGGTTATATAAAAACAGACAGACCTGTGTCACCGGGCTTGTGTAATTTGCTTGGTCCACTAAAAATGAGATATGGAGGACCGTCTGCGCACGCGTGTTTCAGTACCTCAGCGGCTGGTCCTAGAAGAATATGTGTCACTGTTCTCTTAGTTGTACAATCGGCATGGTTCACTCTTGTTAGAATCCTTCAATAATGCATATTTTGCAGCAACCCGACTTTGAACTCCGTTCACGATTTCATGAGATAACCATGATCGTCATTCCCTCACTGACCTCATAATTGGCACGACCGTATTATTTTGTCTAAGAGCTCAATCATTTTCGCTTTTGTATAAAGATCAAGCTGTACAGTCGTCTCGATAAGGAACACAATTACCGCTTGTTAACTGCACTCGTTTAGGACCCGTCAGTTAGGTCGAAATCTTTACTATTGTTAAATCTGCTGACAATATTTTGGATTTATTAATGTGGAAGCTGCGATCAACCGTGAACGATGTTTAATTTAAATCGACTAAATCCCCAACTATTCACCGGTGTTTCAAATGTTATCTCTGAGGCCTTATTTTCTAAGGTCATACTTTTTGAATGCGCCGACCTAAATGAATTGTGCATGTCAACAGTGTACCATCCGCCATAGACAGGTGTTATTTGCTTGTTTATGATTGTATCCTACTTCCAGCTAAACATTCTTCTGTGTATCTAACGTATGAACAGATTAAAAGTATTAAAGCAAAGGATACACGTCAAAGAGTTGATTATGATGAAAATGCACATGACAAGGTCAACGTGATAATGTACGAACGAATGTTTCAGAGGTGTGTTGATGAGTTTACCATGATGGTTCGGTTGACTGTCCGTTTCGAATGAAATCATGCGAATTCACACAAACAGTCACAGACAGCTTTCTACTGGTGGGAATATGAAAAGTTGTTGGCACTTAGAAGAGTGAGATGATCTTAATACCATCAACAGTGTATAGCAGTCCCGACTCACCGCATACACCGGAAACTTGTGACATACTTTAGCGAAATGAGTTTAAAATTCACATTCAACAATATGAAGAGGATGGTGCTGTATCCGTGTCAAGGCCGCCTGTGTTTCACACTCTGATTGCTAACACCTTTATTGGTCAAAGGCTCGTTCGTGCACGCACATAAGAATGCCGCTACGGTTGGTAAGTGCGACAATGTAGTTTGTACTACTGCGTCACGTGTTCTCTCTATCGCTGTTATAGCCTGTAAGGCTTCACGTTGATTGCACCAGAATAAGAACACAACGGGTGGGTATGTATTTCTGAGCGTCGTAAAGGTGGATGTATAAAATGGGTGAAGTTACATCAATTTTGACATCCCCAAAATCCTAAATTCGAAATAAACTAGTTTTTTAATTATCACTGTCATGCCCATTCGTTTTATCTTTCGAACGTAAATTTATTACAAACCACTAACATTAGCGTTAGTGCGCTGTCGTAGGTACCTCAGCTTCACTGGCTGCTGTATAAAATATCTATGTCGTCTTCAGTATTGTGGGCTGCATTTTGCAAAATAGCAATTTTTCAATCGTTACTATTGAAAATGACATCCAACCATTTTATCGCCTGTTCGAATTCTCAAAGTCGGTTGGCTTGCTGTCGTCCCCCTCTTTAGCTACCTATTTGTATTTTATTGATGAGTAGTAGGGGATTTTGATTTTCATATAGATTGAATGGGAATGCGACAGCTGCGATCAATTATGGGTGATGTTCAATCTATTTGTATTTGTTGAAATCTGTTTGCTTTTGTTCGGTGAGTAAATCATCAAGCAAAGTTTTTTTGACAGATTCACCCGTCTTCTCACTTTGCTTTTCGAACTGCGTTGACATAAGGCCAGGGGTTTCTGGCCATGTGAATCTCCAAGCGGAGAAACTGGTGTCGTAGTGCGGGTGTCGCATCTGTGAACGTATAAATGGGTTGTCCTGATACCAGCCTTAGTTGTATTAGCGGTAAACAATTCATTTTCTGCCTGGCATCGTAGTTAAGGATAAGCCACAAATGTATTTTTTGTTCACAGTGACCAAGCAGAGAAAAGTTATTTTGAGTACTCGATGAAATAAGACCAGAATAATCTGTTTCACATACAAAAACGAGTAAAGAATTTCCGGAACTCAGAACGTGACAAATATTTGCAGATCACAGTGTGGTAAGCATGTTGTTGCATAAAATACACGATTCCTATGGGTATATACCTTCTGGCCAACGGTGGAAAGAAGACAATAATCATAATAGAAGAAAATGAGTTGTGACTACTTTGATAATTTGTCTGACAGGATACACTTTGAATGTATACGAACCGACTTACGTACGAATACCTTCTGCAGTGCCAAAGTGTACCCGCCGATTATTGCTTCACAGATCGCCTCGTTGTTTCATATTGTTTCATAGATGAGCTACTATTTCATAGATCGAGATATACTGAATTGTACTAACACTGTTCACAAATGCAGCGAATCTTCACAAATTTGATTGATCGTAGTATCATTCATCAAGTATATTGGGGAACTTGTATGACCAATTCAGGTTTTCGCCGAATCTGTTATTTTGACGCAGATTTCGTATTCAGATATATTTTCAAATAAATCTGCTTTGGAAAGAAGCATTCTCTTCGAGGTTGGCTCTTGTGATAGGTCAGCAATAATGCATGCCCTCATCACATTCGGGATTTAAACTCCGGCCACACTTAATGAGGTGACGTTGTCTGCAGGCTCACCATTGACATCATATTAAGTGATGACGAAATCAGTTTATTCGAACACTGTCATTTTCGCTTATTGCGTATTTGCTTATTGGTAAGGATATGTATTAATGATGAGCTCAAACAGGAGTGAAAGTCGTGGCTAGTGTAACATACAAGCTGACCGTCTCTACTCTGATTGTCCGGAACACTCGTGAACTAACTTTGGAGCATGGTGAAAACACCGGTGGACAACGTTCTTCCGAAGTAGGGGTTCCACCAACAGTCCTGTAAAGTGAAACAGTATAAATAAGTATGAGCCAGAGGCCCAGTAAGCCATGCACACAGCTTACACAGACGAAAACTAAAACGGCACCCTGTTGCACAATTCAAATTCAACCCGTGGGCGTTTGCTTGTTTCGACCGTACGTTAAAGCTGGCGCATCGTTTGAAAGGCTGTTGGCCATAAAGTCTCTTTGAATGTAATCAGCCTTCACTGGTGTTTTTATCGAATTCAACTGACTCGCCGGTGTGCAGTGCTTCATAAAACGGATAGACTTTCATAATTTGGAAGCCCAGTCATTATTAGAGTGTTAAATTTGGCTTCGTCACTGGCGATTTATGAGATTAGCCAGTGGTCAGGGATAATTCGTCAGAAGGAGAAAACATTCCGCATCCTACTCGTGGATAAATAAATCAACTGCTTTAAATGAGTGAATGGAGTTGGCTTTTAGTGTTTAAAATGGTGTGGTGAAATTGTTTAGTCCAATTCAGCAGAGCTTTCCTCAGTCCTTCTAGTTCAGCTTGTTTCATTTTCCTATCATCACGTTGTTGGATTCATTGTCTTAGTGAGAAACTACGTAGGATAGATTTTCGAAATTGGAAGGCCGATACACCGATAATCTGTAACTCCGACTTCACTCCTTAAGATACATAAGATCTTTGTGATGAATGAGTTATACAGTATATTAATCATTTAACATTCATACCGACTGGCCTACCTTGAATTTGGTCTTGATTGCTAATTTCAGAATTGATACTTAGCTGTTAAGAGTTACTTTATTTTCGATCGTGATTGCACAATCCTCCAGGTTTAGACGTCTTGGTCCAGCCGATCCCTCTATACTTGGTTATTGTCTACAGTTTTATCGATTAATTTTGAGAATCGGTTTTCGATGCGGTACTCCAATAACCAGTAACACTCTTGGAGAGTGTAAGTGTTTTGACAGTGAAGTAATTTTAGAGACGTAGTGCGTCCTGATTCAACAAAACAGAACGACCTAGACAGTTCAACACTGTGGATAAAACACTCGAAATTAATAGGCGGCATCGCGTGGACTGTTCATAACGTATTTTTACTCTATAAAAAAATGTGTTATCAAGTAGCTGTCGCTCGTAACAAGTTAGCAAAGGTACATTATTGTCACATAAAAACAAGGACTTAAACGTTGAGTCAGACAGCAGTAATCTTTGAGATTTGATCAGATAAAATATTCTGTTAATATCCCTTACTGTTTGCCGCAGTATAGCTGTACGCCTACAGGCGAAGAAACGATGTGTGCTCCACCTCAGCTAAATCGATTGTTCATCCATTACTCCCATTTAGAAGAAATCATAACAAGGTCGACAGAAGGTTTGCTTCGCATCGGTCTGGAGAATACAAAATACCTTGCCGAAGTGATGTGCGAAAATTGGCCACGAGCAGTTTCAATGTGTCGTAATGACCAAGTCTGTGGTCAATGCCTGATCACGTGGGTTTAATGCTGGGTCCCCTGAACGGAGGTGCGTCACGGAAAATTGATATACTTCAAAATTCGGTTTCCTATTGATAACTTCTTAATGTGAGGAGTACCGTAATGGAAATCCGCCCAGTTTGGAGACTGCCAGCGAAAGCACTCATGGTATAAGTCCACGAAGTTCACATGATTCAGTCCACAAAACATTAAAGAAGGTAGTAATCAGGAGTTCTCTTTGTTGCAAACATTACATCTGCCGAAGTAGTTCAGTGGTATGAAAATGAGCCACGAACGCTCATTTTTTCGTCGCAGAAGTAGAAGTGTGTGGTTTTGGTACGGACAAACCAATAATGTGTGACTTGTGGTTACAGAGGCTGCCTGATACAACCCAATAGTCGGAAGGTTCTAATACTTGATAAACTGCGTAGACGTCTAGCACTTGAGTGCTACCACTAGCCCCTCAGCTTCAGAACACACCGTAGCTTCAATCTTTGCTGACCCGAGGTAAGCAAATCTTTATGAACGGAAGCAGCGTAGTGACTGAACACGAAATATATTGTGTTGGAACATTTTTGTTGTATGTGTATTTGACCTTAAGTAATTCGAGTGTATGTGTATGTAGTGCTGGGTTACTATACTCCGTTGGAGTTTCATCGTGTGCGGATTAACTTCTGGGTTTTGTTGCTGTTTCTTGGGTAACCATTTGTAATATGGTATATAGTTTTGCGATTTTCTATCGGATCACACAAACGTTTAACTTGGAGTCCCCAGACATGCATTATCTTATTCGTGTTTTTGGACGCCTCGAGGTCTCGTGTAATACTCAAGATGATTGGAGGAGAAGAAAGCAAACGGCTAGTTTTCTCAGTCTGATTTGAAAATACGCTTATTCAATTAAGAGGAATTTCGTCTACCCTTTAAACCACATTTCATTACCACATAATGTTGAGAAATAACTGGTCACGAATGGTGCTAAACCAATCAATTTTGAGGCTATGCAACACAATAAAATCCAACATTTACAAGACGATGAGGAAAATATTCTTGTTTTTATTTTCAGACTTGTTAGGAAACGCATTTCCTAACGAACCAGCCAGGACGCATCACGCAACATCAATCGGCTGGCCCAGCTTCGATGGTATGGTCGTGGGTGATGGAACGGTTCCACTCAGCCAGTCAGGTTGTAGCCGTGCGGTCGAATGCCTGTGTGCTATCTGGACTGTGTTTTCTCGCGTTGCTCTCTGATGCCCCATGTAACGTGATTTGCCCTGACGCTTTCACTGCCATATATAACCGCTTCATTTGATTCGCTCTGTCTGTCGGCCATTTACGGTAATCGTTTTGTCCTAACACGTTAAATCCTCTGTGGCCTAATTCTGACTCGCACTTCCAATAAACAGTGCTGCTACGTCTTTTCTCGTTTCTCGGTTTTGAGTCAAGCGACTGAGCGCGTAACCAAGGCGATGATACAGCACAGCTAACTACGCAAGTCTCCAGATATAATATTTACGAACACCTAAGTACTTAATTGGAACATCTTTTCTTTTGGTGTCAGCTTTTCGTCACGGTAACAAAAGCACCTGCTACACTCTAAGGCCACATTCCAAATAGTCATGAGGTTCGTGAAGAGCGTTACGACCTTCAGGTTATTAGTCATAACAGGTCTTTGATATTTTGTACGAAGCGTGCAACTAAATCCATGAATCACACACTTCTGTGGTGAAAATCTACTCGATTCACCGCTTATCTAAGCCCCAACACAATAGGAGATCTATCAAGGGACCAATACAAACGTCGCGTTGAAGATACTACATCAAGATTGGAGATACAGTCTCGGTGTTATGCCTTTTGTTATTCATTAATTTCTTTGTTTTGTAATGCACCAGTTAACGTTCTGTTTATGACTGTGTGTGATAATACGATCGGCCAGTGATAGACTATGATTTCTTTAATACTTTCGTACATCCATAAATTTTCCTTCTCGTCTCATAAATATGAACTGCCTACTGCAACCAGTACGAGGTCTTCTCCTTATTACTTGTGTGAGAGGTATCAATCCGAGTACGATTTCTAGGGCTATCAGAAATTCTTAATTACGAGCACTACAACTTCCTTTCGGTAAATTTGAATGCATGAACACTGACAAGATTTTTGTGACGCGAACTGAGGTAATCGTCCAGTATTTCTTGATCCCAATAAATTTATCTGAAAGTGATCCATCTGTAGGAAGCAGCACCGCATGCATGACTGTCAGTATAGTACAGTGAACTGTAAAATTGTGGAGGAAGTTGATCATATACATGCCATCTTCCTAAGTCTTTTTATAGAGAATTGCAAGAAGAGACCAAGGTAATCGATCGGGTTAGAAATCTCACATTATTCCCTTCTCTCTTCGCACGCTCTTATTTGTATACGTGGTATTTAATGTTGTTTTCGAATAGACTTATTACGTATACTGGTATCGCTGAATTGTTTATTTCAGTTGTTATTTTGAAACGTCCATTTCCTAATGCCAGCATCTGCCCGACGTAAATTTTAATACGGGTATTACAAGAGGTTCTTACCGATAAACGTCCAGGTACTTCTGTTTTCATAGATGTGAAAATAATTTCTATTGCAATTTCTTTGTAGCTGCGTCTGACCGGACTATGTCTGAGCTTTTGGGCTGGAAGTTATCAGTTTCTCTTTAACATTGTGTAAGGCAGAACTAATATCCCAATGCTCTGAAACGGGTGGATATGTCGGGGTTCAAATGACCTCATCCGAAATAAACAAATCGCTCTCTAGTGAACTGAAACATCATGGTAACACCATCACCACAACTCCAGTATGTTCGTCCGTAGACGTTCTTTAATTACCTCGTTGAATCTGTCATGTATGAAATCAGGCCAATTACCTCTCTCACATGCCCTATCTAATATGTCACGTGTCCTTACAGTGATACACATTTGACCAACATTTCAAAGGCTGATGTGAGTTATGAATCCAGCTGTTTTTACTTCACCAAGACCTGACACAACACGTATCAGAGACCGCCCGTCACAGCGCCAGATATGAAACGCCCACTAAGTTCAGCTTTTCGAGCTATGTTAGTGTCGGTGCCATCATCATTACCTTGTTCATTGTTTGGTGTAGCTCATAGCCACGAACGGTGTCACAACTACTCAGGCTTTGTCATACGCGACTCATCAAGGGGAATGACTACCCGGTGCCATGAAGTACACTGAACAACGCGGCCTGTCTTGACGCCGCCACACGTACTAACCAAAATATGGTTCTACGGTAAGGATTTTCGACTCCAAGATTTACTGAATAATCCAGTAAAAGAATTACAAGTCAAGGACTACTCTTTCATCAACCCATCCGTTCGTTATACCACGAAAGCTTCGCTGTTTTAACCGGTGATTCGCAACTGTCGAAATCACCCTTACTTTACTCTGGACATTTTGATAAGTTCAAACACTATCTTATGTAGTCTTGTTATTCAAGCATATTCGGCATACTGCCATTTGAGTGTCATATATGTATTTTCATTTGTGCTATTCACCTTCTGGTTATAGTCTACTCCCATGTCAGCAGATGCATGAAAACGGATCCGGCTGGAAAGATTTTGACGATGAGCCTATTATTTCTAGATGTATATAGTTGAATAGATTACCCTAGCCTATGTAAAGCTTACATATTCGTTTGCATCAAGGAGAATTCACTTAATATGAACAGCCTTCATTGCAACTTTCAAGAAAGCCAATGATGAAATCCTCAAGGTTTTTGGAAACTATCTAACCGGGAGAATTATCGTCTCAGGTTCTGGGTGGATACTGCAAAAGAGATGTTGCCACTTCTGCACGATTCGAAGTGCTACTGACAACTTGCTTTGATAAATACCTACAAATCCTCCCTTATCCTAAAGCTAGTAAACTAACAATTACCTTCAGGCGCATATTTTTGTTAACTTTCGGATTATCTGTATCAATTTTCAATCACTGATGATTATTGTTGTTGATAGAGTGGCCCTTGTTGAAACTTAACAACAGAAGGTAATTGTTTATGTTCCAGCCAAAATTTTTTACACGCGTTGGACAGTTCTTTGGGCATGATTTTGTTGTAAAAATGCTACAATGTTTTCTAATAAAAATACCAGTTTTGGAGTAGAATAGATGGCTTTGAATCCGAACGTTTTCATCTTCCTCCATCCAGTTGTATGTTCCAGACTCAGCGTCATACAAAATTGCGTCAGATTAATGTTGCCCTTTGCTCTGTGTCCAGTTTTACGATTCTCGTGGAACCAACATTTATTTCTTTATCATGTCAACTGTACATATATTGCAACGCTAATGAGCAGGCTTTTTCAACGACATTCACCTGCATATCACACAACTTGTTGAAGTCACCTACGGTCAAGCTTTATCGCTCATTTTCATGACTACAATTTCTGTCACGGCATGTCTCAGAAGTCCTCGCGCTCAGAGAATTTCAAAGCACCACCTAAAGTTAAAACTTTAGGAGAAACAGGATTGGCATCAACGATCCGGCCGCACAGCCACTCCTGCTTGCTCATCAGCGTACGGTCAGCTTCACTTTCTATACACTTGTGATAGGCGTTCCGAAACAACTTTAAGACTTATGTGCGTTCATCGCACATGGGTTTTTGCATGAGCCCACTTCCAGACGTTTGCATCCATTTCTGACACTCTTAATGCGTATTCTTACAGAACGTAGCTTACCCCACTAAGGCATAAACAATTGTATTTTTGAGAGTACTCACAAGGTCACAAAACTCTTTAAAATTCAACAAGCTGTTTAAAAAAGTACATGTGCCTGTCTCTCATTCTGAGCGATTTTCATCTTTCTTTCAAGCTGATCGTTTTTTGTATGTTGCCCATTTTTCAATCTCTTTAAACCATTCAAACATGCTTGTCATACCTTCGAAGAACTCTTTAGAATACCGTTCAGCGAGAGCCGACTTGAGCTGCTATCCTCCATCTGGAAAGGGACTTTTATCCGATTGCATTTGTACTCTTTGGACCTTCCCATGTTTTCATCCCGTGGAAGCCTACCGGCTGAGAACGAAGTACAGTGCTGATGCTTATGTACAGTTCGTCATAACCAATTGTTACACCTCGAACATATCGTTATGAGGCAAATCAACTGGTAAATCGGTCCGGGGAAATCTCACCTGTCCTTAGTTAGCGCCATACATGCGCGTATTCATCACCCATTAGCGTGCATCGCCGCTACCACACCGCGGTTTTTATTCGCGCAAAACAGACCTAGTAGACAGCTACATCGGTAACATCCGGACGACTTTGACAGCAAGCGGCTGTCTTAGCTACACTGTTGTGGACCTAGGTTAGCTGTTCACACACTACATACTCTGGAGTAGCTTCACTCTGGACAGAGGCAATAACGTCCCACACATACACATCCGCAAGTGTCCTCAGCCGTGGGCATACCCTGACCAGTTGTTCAGAGACAAGCCAGACCAGAGAAATGGCAGGTGCAACCAGTAATAGCAACAGCCGCCGCTGACCAATCTAACAGTCACCTGTTTTACATTCACGATATCTCCACTGAGCTTCTCCTTCTCAGTGCCGGGGAGCTATGATTAGCATTATGCCTTCAGATGATAAACTCATGGAGTAGACCCTTCAGACGGCCAGCAATTCCAAAATTCAGACCTATATTCAATGACAATAGACCTTCGATTGCAGCCGAAGAGTCCCTAAAGTCATTCCTACTGTTGGCGTTCAAATCCAATTATCGGCATCGGAAATCTCGAAAAGTACGGTATGGTTTGGTTTAGTTTGCTCTCAGCCGTCGGAAATGTTCTGGCAATACCCTTACCCAGTTTGTTCGAAATAAAATGTGATGATTGTAAATCATAACGCAACTTTATATGCTGTTGTTGTTTTACTAAATGAATAATTACATTGTACATGGACTGATGACAATACAATTTCGTCGGCTGACGTGCTGCGTTATTACTACTGCATAGAAGCTAGCTCTGGGTTTGAGCTGAGTACAATTCCTATTACTATTACGTATTTCAAACTATCGCATAAAACCACTGCGTTCAAGTCGACTGCAGTCGACCATGGTCTTTAAACAGCTTTTTTAGAAACCATCTGTGCAGTGCACTGATGAAGCAGGTTTTGTAAATCTGAATGAATGTTACAGCCTCAAAACGTGAGGTTGCCCACTGCATTATCAGTAATGGTGTACAAAATGTTGCGCGTCCATGTCCGATGATCCTGAGAAGCTCAAAGTAGCAATTGTGTAGCGAAAAGGCGTCCCATAAAGCACAATCTTTATTGTCCAACACGCTAGTTACCATGCCACACGAGCGCCAGCGATTTTGAATCACAATTCCAGTCCACAACACCTCCTGGTTTCCGTCCACGCGTCTTGTGCACTTCTACCCGGTTTAGGCGTGTGATTGGCGCCTACTACCCGGGGGTTTTCTGCCTGCTATTCCTCGTCCGTTGATCCGATTTCGTTTCGCAAAGGCTAGTCCGGTCGCTCGTGCTGTCTTCCGTCTATCTACTGTAGGCTTTGAACGTAGTCCACAGCCGTGTCTAGATATTCTTGAGGGAGTTGGAATAATCACGCCTTCAATTTGGTCATCCATCCTATTTCGGCTGCCACGTTTCGCCCGTTGGTCCGATCCGGTCGAGCGATGACTCATCCGGTCGTCCACGCCGTTCTCCATCCGCTCACTGTGGGTTTTTGAACGCACCTCCCCACTGTGTTGGGATATTCCGCCGATAGTTGGAATGCTTGCACTTCCTGCCTGACAGTCCCCCACACTCGCCCCTCCTTTAAGGAACTTGCCGCGGTTGTGCCAGGGTGCCAGGTGTACACCATTGACCCATCGCCCACGAGGATCTTGGTTGATTTGGAAGCTCGTATCTTTGCTGTTCATGACGGTAAATGATGCATTCCATCGCCTTTCAAATTTTCCTGCGTCTGGGCCGGATGTTTCTGGTCGGCTGTAATCTCTTACTTTCACCTGGTCTCTGATCCTGAACGGGCGCCATTTATTTGTGTCGTGCATCACGCCATATCTTTGCGTGAAGCAAGGTTGTGTCCTGGCTCCATCTCTATTTAGCCTATATTTGACTGCCATGCTAACAGTTGCTTTTCAGGATTTTGGGGAGGACGGCGTTGAGGTTGAGTACCGGCCGGATGGGCGCCTGCTGAATATTCGACGCTTCGGCGCCCCAACCAGGTTACATACCTCACTAGTACGCATGCTTCTGTTCGCAGATGACATAGCGAGGACGAACTACAGATATTGGCCACGGCTTTTGCGACTGCGGCATCCAAGTTTGGACTGGATATCAACACAGGTAAGACATTTTCTTTCTTTCAGCCTTCTCCGGGCAGAGGTGCTGTCTGGGCACCTTCATTCCAAATTCGCATCAATGGAGATGTTGTCGGCAGTTGCACAGATTTCTGCTACTTGGGCAGCAATCTGTCCACCGATCTGTCCTTGGACCGCGAGTTGAGAGCTCGTATGGCGAAGGCTAGTACTGCTTTCGGACGTCTTGAAAGACGTGTTTGGAAGAACCACAGCCTGAAGCCGAGCACTAAGCTCTTTGTTTACCGCTCAATGATGCTGTCTATACTGCTGTATGGCAGTGAAACGTGGACATTGTATCAGCGGAACGTGCGCTATTTGAGCCACTTTCATTTGCAATGTCTAAGACGCATCTTCGGTATTCGGACATGGTTCCGAACACTGAGGTACTGCGGCGAGCGGATATGAACGGGATGGAAGCCTTGGTGATTTTGAATCAGCTTCGTTGGCTGGGTCACGTCCGTCGGATGAGCGATGACTGTATCCCGAAGCATGTGCTATATGGGCAACTGAGATCAGGTAAGCGAAGTACTGGTGGCCCAAAGCTGAGATACCAGGATGCTGTGCAGGTAAGCCTTTCACGTTTTAAAATTGATTTTAGATGTTGGGAAGAATTAGCGTTGAACCGGACTGCTTGGAGGAATACAATTCGGACGGGCGTCCGCGAGTTCAACGAACAGTTATTGCGCGGCCGAGAACGAAAGCGCGCGGTA
>JTDE01008079.1:1636-18621 GCA_014338405.1 Paragonimus skrjabini miyazakii | reverse complement strand
GAGTGCTCTTTGTTTGAGGGTACCTTTACTAACCCCCTTCTTCTTGATACGGAAGACAGCAGTGCCGCAACTATAAGAACAATTCTGCCGTATGCCTATAGGATCGTGCCTCACTACCTAAGCACTCCAACGTGGTCAGTAGTGCGACATACAATCCTATGAGTGTAACTGCTTTTCGTCTGACTGCTCCCCTTTAGCCTGTCTGACAAGGTTGCACTGGAAGGAGCGGAGTCCTAGTCAGCATAGCCCGCCGGATAAAAACCTCGCCAAGGTAGCAGTATAGGTCGGGATCAGGGTTTCAGATAGACAACTTTCTGTTCATTGGGGAAAAACACGCGAATTCGTTAGAGACGAACGTACAAAGTAAAGAATCACCACAGTGGATTTACGGGCATTCCAGTTTCTTTCGGATTTAGTTAATCCTTTAACGCGTCAACCATGAGGACTATCGAAGATCGTAGGGTACTCACCATAGCTGGACGGTGCGGTAATCTAGCTCTTCGAATATTACCGTTTGCCGTAGGATCTTACAGACGCGATTTGCCAAGTGCCATAGTGAACTCCAATGGGTGCGAATTAATAGAAAAACACAACAGCGTTGTGAGCTTGAGGTAGACAATCTCCTCTGTGGCACAGAAAATGTGTAGCAATGATTCAAGGCTCGTTGCGCGCAAATCAGGCGTTTCTTGAACTTGCTTCGGAGTGGTGTCTGTAATTGGAGACCTCAAAAGAGACGGTAGCTAGTCGGGCTCAATGGCCTGAATTATGCCGTTTTTTGGCTGAGTTACCCGCAAAATAAATGCAAATATTGAGAAAGGATAGTGAGAGCCGCAAGGAAACTCTCTCAAAGATGCCACCTTGCCTTCATTTGCAACTTGGTTGTTTGTCAGCAAGATGTAGGAACCTTGAAGCTGAATGGTTGAGTTCTGACAAGAGAGCTTTATAAAAAAAAGGAGATCCCGCCGCTGCCCACTCATTTACCTGTTAACTAGGACTCGTGTTTTCGTGGCTGTATAGTGGTTAAGCATCACTGTTATATACCAGTTATGTCGATAACGGTATCTCACAACTCATTATTCCAGATTTAATAGTAACAGATTTTTCCTAAAAAGACAGTTACAACTTTGATTTCACATTCCTTGCTCTTACCGAATCCATAGCTCATCTTTTCCCTAAAATAAGTGTTTCTGATGATGTGTTTAGTGATATCCTTGAACAGTATATAAACGACTGAGGGAAACCTCTAGGCATAAGCTCTAAGTATGTGTAACCAACCAAAACAGTGTACCATACCTGGTGGAAAACGGTACTGCACCTACCCGGATATTAACCGTGTCTATTCACAAACAATCTTCACGAGAAATCAAACAATTGGGCTGTTTTAAAGTGCAGGCAAGTCAAAAGAACTAAAAGCATAGCGGCGTTAGACATTCCGGTTACCAACGTGTTAAGACGAACAGACAAAACAATATTGAACAGAAGACAAACGAGCTTGTATGCAAAGAATTTCCTCGTCTATGACTCGGTACAAATAGTTGAAATGGAAAAAGCGATAATGAACATGTAAACATTAAATTACAACATTTGCTCTCAGGAAAAACGTGTTTGCTAGTTTACAGGAGGTGCACAATGAATTTACTTTGTAGTTGTCTCCCGGTTGCGTAAACGATATGGTTCAGCACGTTGTCTCTGTAGAACGAAGGATGTTTAAGTGTATGATTGATTTTCCACTGATGCACGAGATTCACTAATCAATTGGTTCTCAGCATATGAATTGGATGTGGAAGGTGGTTGTCGCTCAATGAGGGTAGATCCAACAGGCCTATCAACTGCTGGTGGTAGATGGCGGGGTGACACCCCGTTTTGTGAACTGTTGAAGTGGCTAATATAAGCGTGTTCCACAGTGCACCTCAATAACACACCCACCGCGGTCAACGGATTGAACAACGAAGCCAAATTGTCGCGCCACATCAAAACAAGCCCCCATGAGAGCAACCACTGCGGCAGGGACACATCAATTGTCGATCTTCGGTATAAACATTTAACACAGAGAAAAAGGGAAACGGTTGGGCACATACATTCTTTCACGTGAAGTCGCAGTCGTGTGTACAGCAACTGTCGGATAGACTGAAGTATGTTACGTAGCTCTGTTTGTAACGAACGGTACGAAGTCCTCTTGAACGTGTCAGTTAAAAGTTCCACTTGTTTGCACTTCTGAGTCAACATTGGGTCGATCAACAGGCCGTGCAGCTTTGAGTAAGCTGTTATTTGAAAGGTTAGAAAACCTCAGTTTCAGCACGGAGTAGAATGGACATCGTCTGATGTACCAGTCGGTCTGTTTGATAAGAATAAGAGAGTTTCTACCACAAATAAAACGATCTCAAGATGTGCCAAACTTCGTATCGATGACCTAATTCATTAATCGTGAATATGTCTACACAAAATGACCGAACAGATCATCCGCCATATTCTGCGAACTAGGTTGGCAAGCAATTTTACAGAGACGATGATAATTTCATACACTATCCTTATATATTAGCACTTTTAATTCTCCTTTTGTTTAAGGTTCTGCATGAGAGTCACAGAACGTTGATTGGTAATCAGCTTAAAATGTGTTGGTAGAAAATAAGGCTTCTATCTACGAACGGTTCCCACAATGGCACCAGCCTCGCTTTATGCAGTCGAGTGTTATCAATAGCAGAATTCTTAACCGTGATAGCTTGAGTACCCATTAACAAAGATAATGAATAGGAAGGTTAAATCGTTGTTTCGAGTCTTTATTGTTGAAAATGGTTAAGGTGGGCAGGTGTCGCCTGTTTGAGTAAGGTTCTCGTGATCACTCCAACTTCAGGTTAAAAACGCCACCAGAGATGGCACTGAGCCTCAGTCAATGACGTGCCTGTATTAATATCATTCCTAGACATTCCGCAGTTTTCTTCTACTGTTTGTTAAAACCTTTTCAGTGACGTTTTCTTCTTCTAGGATATTCCACGTCATTGTTAGGGCGACTGGCGGTTCCAGCCACAGTACCTTCTGGTCAGGCACAAAGCTGTTGTAATGACGATGGAACGCTTGGATATCACTACGCTTGTTGGTGATATGAACGCACAACTTAGTTGTCTTACTGGATGTTCGGACGCGACGTACCAATAATGGTGAACGCGCACCAGTTGTACTCGTCTCACATCTTGATCACATCTCTTGATCTGCGCAATCCAGTGTAAACGACGGCAAATCTTTATGTGGTGACCACTCTGTGGAACTCAACCACGGACGTAGGTCGATCATATCGCCGTCAGATATGAGTGGCGCCAATCCATTAGAAACTATAGTACATTTTGAAGTGATCACGCTGACGAAGATTATACCGTAATCCGTTTTATTGTTTGCTCAGAGATTATCTGCTTGCAAATACAAAGTATTCATAAATGGATTGAGAATAACACGACGTTGGTTGGTCGAATCGTTTGCCCATTAGGTAGGGGTACGACTGATGCGGATAAGATTCGTTTGTCTGATGTTGTTTATCCATCCACGCCACACTGCAGAGAGGGGTTTGCTATCATTGCGATTAACACAAACGTGTTGTGTGTAAATGGTGACAGCTTCAGCGCAGCAGCTCTTTGCATGAGAAGGCAGACCCCTGTGAATCACTCGAGCTTGATCAAAACCTACGTTGTGATTCTCTGACAGTGCATGTAGTACGATGGCCGAATCCTTCTCTAGCTTCTGTTAAACACGACGCCCAAACTGTTTGACTTCATTCGTACAAAATTTGATGCGGATATCTTACAACAAAGTATTCAATTGGAAAGTGAACGACGAGGGTATAAGAAACGGCTGTCAAGCAGCATTGATGAGTTACCTACCAGGTTAAAACAGTGCGGAGATCCAAAGGAACACCATGTATAGATTTCACCAGCTATGCACAGCTCTCGCAAAGGGGCAAGTTCCAAAACACTATAGATACGACGGAAGTGGAGTCCTGCTAAATCAAGATAACAAACGTCGACCAATCTCCATGACTTCCAATATGAGGAAGGTCGTCGTGAATTGAAACGCAAACGTACGAAGAGTCTGAATAAAGAGTGTGAGGATTGCTTCTCCGAAAGTCAAAGAGATTGATAAAGCCCTTTTGTCAGAGGACGGTCAGATGCCGTTTTCCGCTATTCGTGATTGTACTGATCATCGACAAGGTGGTAGTGAGACTATATGTGAACGATATGGCTCAAGAGTTTACAACCTGTTGAGGCGACTTGACGGATAGGCTGAGAAGTTCCAGGAATCGTTTAACTGGCCTGAGACAACTCATCCAGCTGTGGATGGTGAAGAACTTACCGGTAATTATGACACACTCCACGACCCCCTGTCGGAAAACGAGGTGGCCTTGGAGCTTAAACTGGTGAAACGTAAGAACGCTCCAGGTCCGGATCTTCTTCATCTAGCTCTTTTCAAAGATGGTGCAAAAAGATTTTTATCCGAACCAAGCACACTTCCCCGCTCAGTATAAAAAACTAAAGGGGTATTTCATAACTGATGCTTGTCGAGTCATTCTTATTTTTAACAAAGGTGGCACTATGAGGTGTTAGCCTAGTCTCTATCGCATTCAAGCTGTTTACGGGTCTCATAGTGCGGCGGCTGCTGAAAAATAAGGATAAAAGCAGATAAAAAACAGGCCGATTTCCAGTCTGTTTGCAGACGCTTCGATCATATTTTCAGTTTGCGACAGCCACCGAAGTATCAGTATTCCCTTTCCCGGTCAACGACCGGGTGATATATTTGGATCTAAAGGCTATCTTCGATTCGGTTGCTCAACACGCTCTACAAGGCTGTCTTCGTCGTATAGGAGTCCCAGTAAAGCATGACAATTAATCGAAGTCGTATCTCAAGCGTTCTTCACATCAAGTGACGTTCGTCAGAGGTGTCCGGTCTCCCTCGTCTTTTCAACCATGTGATGAACACTATTCTGGAAGGAGCACTCGGAGGGTTCGAGGATCTCAGAGTGCCAAGTAATGAGCTGATTGATATGGAGTATGTGGAGGACACTGTTTTGCTTTGTTGTTTTGCAGAGAACACGTAGACTATATTGAACGGATTAAATGATATGTCCGGTCTGTACGGCACGAACTTCAAACCTTCAAATTGTAAAGTGTTGTTACAAGAGTGGGTTGGCATTAGCCCTGTCTTTCTTATTGCAGGCAAATGGCTCGAGGCTATCGATTGCTTCACTTAACTAGATAATGTTGTCTCGTTAGCGAACACGATTGCTGGCGAGGTGTCTACGAGGATAGCAAAAACATATAGTGTATTAGCCAGCCTATGCCACTTGCGGCGTAGCGAACATTCAGTTGGCGATTAAAGGCGAGTTTACAATGCGTGTGTGCTCAGTTTTGCTCTGCAAAACAGAAACCCGGTCATTTCGTACGGAAAATGCATGTACTCTCTGTATTCATTCAATACTGTTCCCATCAGGTAGCCTGTATCAAACGGACCGGATATGTTAGCAACGTGACAGTCTGTCAGTGCGTATTTGGGAGATATACAAGTTCGTGACTAATAACGGAGATAGCGAAAATGCAGTCTTCGCTGGTTGGGCCACGTACTCCGTATGCCAACGGAGTGTCTGCTGGACCGTACGTTGTTTAGTGTGGTCGTGACGGCTGGAAGAAACTGCAAGGCGGCCAAATGGTGGCCTGGTCACGGGTTATGAAGGCCTTGACCGCCAGTTTAGTAAGGCTGGCAGAAACCGTTTTCCCGGTTTCTGGATTTCGTGGCCATCCTCACCGCTGGCTGAAAACAACCTCTGACATGGCAGTGTATCACAGTCGAAGGCGAGTCCATATTCAAAAGTTGTGGACTTTGTTCACGCCTCATCTTTCTTCATTTTCCCTTTCTCTGCTTTTTTCTTCTCTTTACATTCGTGCTTACTTAGTAATCCACTACCCTATAGACCACTGTCAGGACCAACGACAGTCCAAACCATAGTAATTAGGGGCGCGACTCAAAGATGAAAATGATGGTAAGGATGTGACGTCGCAGGATGAAGTTACTAAGATACAGCTGGAGTAGCTAACACAGCATGTCTGTTAGACTGGTCGGTAGGCAAGCTGCACACGAGCAACGTCCAATAAACGCATCAATAGGATATTCATTTCCCATTGTTTCATGAGGGGGATGACAGCGGTAACGGGTAGGAAATGGCTAATAGCCTGTCCAATACGCAAACGGCTACTTTTGTATGATCAATCCAGCAAAATTGGAATTTTGTGGATGAGAGGCTACTGAAAATCTGCAGAGACAGATGAAGAGTACGTCCTTGTGCGGTAGACCGTGGCGTGATGGATCTGGAACAAGTTGATGAATTTAAGTTCGTAGTATGCCCCACTATCCGGTCGACGATGAGGATGACAAAATATGGATTTAATCAATGTTGATCTACAATAAGCGGATTTATCAAAAACCAAAAACCAACTCGACGCGCAATTTAAAAGATGCGACGGATACTTGGACGCAAATAAAACAAAAATTACTGTGAAACTGACCGGATATCTCCTCATAAAATTTTCATGACACGCCAACACACCAGCGGGACAAAAGCCACAAACGCAACGATTTTTCTACGATAGCAAATGATTACTATGGAATCATGAAACAAACCTTTCGCATGCGCCTTTCATATTTCATACGGCGTTTATTCATCTTCTGTGGGTTGTTCCAACTCCCTCCATCAGACGAGCTAAACAAGTTAAATCAGAAACATCACGGCACCTGCTGCTACTACTGCTACTACTACTACTACTTCTCTTGTAGCCTTTCTTCTTACCCATTGTTTATTATCACAGTGTGAATATGAAATTGACGGGTTGACAGCAGTGAAAGCAAAATTGGGTCCTGCTTAGCAGACTGAACAATTGGTCAGCTGTAAATAAACAGTTCAGTGAACGCCATGATTAGTGACAGAAAAAATAACGTTCTGGAATATCATGTTAACACCCATAAAAAGTTTTTGCATCAAAATTTCATCGTCAGAATCTGTTCACCCGGGAGGGCGTTCCGGAGAAATATCAACATGTAAATTTGAACAGACGCTTCAGACATCGGAACAAAACGGTAGAACTGTGGCATTCTTCCTAATAAGATTCCAATCAGGAGAAAAAAAATCACTCATTGGTCGAAAAGGAGACGTTTGCGATTGTAAAAGCAAGGAGGAAGTGGAAGTATAAGTAACTGGGTGATCATTTTCAGGTGATTGCTGACCAAGGTTCAGTCGCTTTCATGCACTGTGGACCTCACAAAGAAGAGCCGGAGAACTATAAGATACAGCGATAAATTATGGTATGGTCCATCATCCTCTGAAAATGGTTGTGCGGCGGATGTGTCTTCTAGAATGTACTGGTGTTCAGTTATATGCAAACCAGACTCGAACGGTCGCACGACTCCGTCATCTTGGTATTACACATATGATTCACCCCGCACGTAGTATTGCTGCCTATGATGATGATAGTAAAAACCCTAATGCACTCTATGGGATATATGGAGGTCCAGCGTTACTGACAGGCTGAAATTAAACCACGAAATTTCAAAGCAGCTCGTTAGCTAGATTCAAGCCACCCGAATTTTGAACGAAATGGTTTTGGCTTTAAAGGTTCTCTTCATTTTTGTGAGTCGCAACCAATACTTGCTGACCACCGTCCACGAGTATTCACGTTTTTCTTTCGCATTTTTATGGCTGGATATGATTACATCTACTGTGATCGATCGTTTTTGTCGAATTTTTTCATCGTGTTGCACGCTTTCATTCATTAACTCGGATGTTGATTCTAATTCCATTTCGGAAATACTAAAGACTTTCCTACATGGGAAAGGTACCAGCTATTGGTCTGCACTGGTTCTCGTAATCCTCATGGTAATTGTGAAGTGGAGTGCTTCAACAGTACACAGCGGAAAACAATTACATTAACATTACCTTGTCACTGGAAACCCGTCCTCCTTGACCCGATACATTCACCCAAATCAGCTCTTTACACTGTACCTAATTCAGCTCCATATAGAAAAGGTTTTGTATAATCAAAAGTTGGCTTCATGTTAGGCACTCCCCTGCTGACTGGTGAATCCTAGTCATCTGTCGAAGCTAAACTGTAATTGGCTATCCAAAAGTGACTGTTTAGTGGAAGAATAGTACTTGCTAGAGAGTTATCCTCATCATATTCACATAAGATCTCCTGGTGAAAAAGTCTGTCTTCGGCATTTAGCTTTTGTGTGTAGTGACTGACAAGGTGAATTGCAAACCGTACCCTTTGCAACAAAGATTAACGTCTAAGCTAAACCGAATGCGAGAAAAAGTTTGGAGTGCGCAGGACCAAATTTGATATCGGCCCCCGACTAACACATTGAGGTATATCAGATGATAACCTAGTCTACCACAAAAACAGCGTCCACGGCCAGATAATCTAAAGAATCGCGAGATACCTGGTTGTATTTTTTGTTCGACATACATATATGATACACCCCTATTTTTGAGTTTGTTTTCGTCACGAATTTCGCGGCATTATTGGTCGATTTATTTGCTCAAATGGACACAGATTAATCGAGATGAAAATAATGTCGCGTGGTAACTATTTATTACTCATTCACTTCATCTTATCAGTCGCACTGCTGTTGTGTTTACGTTCATTGACGGCTCATTTATTTTGTAATACAGGCCTCAACGTGCGTGGAATCAAATCTTCGAACCGAGCACTTCGTTTCCATTTGAACTATTGGACTCAAAGGACCTGGTTTTTAATCCCGAGATGGCCTTCAAAATTTTTTTGGAAGTGTCTCAAAGAGGGCCTTGTAATTCCGGAGGAGATAGCAGGATTACAGTACTAGTGTCAACAATGAAGTTGGATGAAGGAGTTGTAAAATGTTTAGAAAAAGAAGTAAAACTGGTCAGGAACTAACCTAAATAGTACCAGGATCTTGTCGAATTTACCGGAACAGGCTACAGCGTTCAGTGAACCGGATGGCGTATTGAAAACGAATGTTCCTAAGTCTTTGTACATAGACGCTGATGATGCTAGAGGGTGGTCTGACAGCAAACAAGTAGTGTATAAATCGCTTCGTGAAAATAAAGAATCGTTGGAAGGTTTTGATGATACTCCAGCTCTTGACACCCATAGCAAATGGTAAGAGTCAAGAAGAGAATGAAGAGCATGTACTGTTCACGGGGATAATTGAATGGATCCAAGAATCCAATCGTGGATAACTGCGCTATTGCCCTCATGACATCCACAGAAGCAAGGGTTGACTCAAATTTGGCAACAGCGATTGGAATATGGCTCCCAAGATGCACTGCTGTACATGTCCGAATGGTGGAGCTTGTCGAGCATACATCTAAGCATGATTCACCCGCACATCTGTTTCTGCGCTATGGTCGACTGTCCGAGTTCATTGAGTAATAACCAATAAGATGTTCGTTGCACATAAATGGCACTTACGGAAACCATTCTAGGTATCGATAGAAAAGTTTTCGGTAGACAAGGAGCCAAAAGTGGCATCACAAACGAGTGCCTCCAGTATTAGGGAAAACGGAAATTGGTTGGAGATTGGACACGGTTTTACTAAGGCCAGATGGGCTCTCCAGTTGGGGAACGAGTGAGCAAGTGATACGGAACGGTAAAACTCTTTGGGATGAGAGGAAAAGTAATCTGTGAACTGCCGCCTACAGCATAAGTGGGCATTCAGATTGAAAGCCACGCACCGTCTTCAAACGCGTATGCGGGATACCAAGAATCCCAGAGGATATCCAAGCTTGTTGTTTACTGTTAACCAGCTTGATTTTGCTGAAACAAAGTTGTTGGGAGGGCTTCTGAGATTTAGTCGTAGACAGCAGCATGTCAATTTCAATAGCAACAGTGAGGACGTTGAAGAGCTTTAGACACGGAGTGTCCGCACAGCAAGGGTTAACGCTTTTTTAAAATCAAGAGCAAACGCTGAGATTTTAACCATTCTGTATTCATTCCCTGAAGCATCTGTGATGACGACCAACTAAACAGGTTAATCGGGTAGTGCAGACAAAACGTAACACAACGGGGCCATCTAGTCTCGGAGAGGCTACTGTCTCACGGCTATCATCATCATCCTAGACAGCAATACATCAGTGGTTCACACCGATGCTTAACTGCCACACAACCACGAAGAAAAAGCAAACCCTGTATAGGAAGAGAGAGGAAAAGAAAGGGAAAAGGGAGGGGACCTAACCACTAAAAATAGCCAAGTCTATATTCAAACATACAACACCAAGACGCCTACACCTTGCAAACAAACAATCAAGCTGTAAGTGAAAATAAGGCGTCATCAGCAAGACAACATCCTCAAGGCTTTTACTGCACGCGTAATCAAGGGCATTCACTTCACAGACAACTCAGACAAACAAAGACAACATTCACGCCACTGAGCTCGGTTAGCCGCCATCTCACTAAACGTCTCTAGCCGCCGACTCTGCGAATCGCAAGGGTCCCGGTCCGGAAGACCAACGCGACCTACCGTGACCAACCTCTTCGTGAACGATTTCATTTGTTTACGCCAGGTCATCGTCTGTCCACATCGCACCTTGCGCCAATCGGCTGCATCGTCGGCAAACAGTGCTCCGTGTGGCAGAGGACTAGTCGGCATCCTTAGTACATGACCTAACCACCTAAGTCTGTGCAAATGTACTGACTAAACAAAAGAACTCGGATAACAATCAGTGCCAAACACCTGTTTCCTAACCTCCTCGTTGCTTACTTGTTGGTGCGACCCGATACGAGCGACTGAACGCAGACATCGGTGGTCAAACACCTGAAGACGGTTCAAGTCTTCTACTCTGAGGGGTCAGGTTTCGCTGCCGTAAAGTAATGCAGCCCTCACTGTCGTCTGATATACGCGACCCTTGAGCTTCTGAGAGATACCTTTCTGTCGCCGTAAGTGCCTCAGATTAGTAAACACTGCCCTAGCCTTGGAAATGCGCGCCTCTAGTTAATTCCCTACACCTTTGCCGCCGCCGTTGATGCAGCTTCCCAGGTATACAAACCGGTCGATAACCTGTGACTTCGTTATCTAACATTAAATCTACGTAATTACAGCAATCTTGCAGAAGCACTTTGCATTTCGAGGCTGCGAAACGCATTCGAAAGTACTTAGCAGAACGTGAAATTGCGGTTAGTGTTGCTTGTGTCGCTTGAAAGTTGTAAAACAGCAACACCTTATCGTCAGCATAATAAACATCAGTCAGTCTTTCACTAGGTGGGAGGTCCACACCGGCATCATTTGAGTGACGCAAACAGTCCTCCATTATTTCGTCCATGACGAAATTGAACCAAAACGGTTAAAGGGGACAGCCATGACGTACGCTGCTCATGGGGTTGAAATTGTCAGATAATTCACTGTAAACCCTAACCTGAGCGGAAGAATTGGAATAAGGCGCCGACAGTAATTTCACATATTTAGTCGGTACAGCTCTGCGTTTAAGTGGCTCTAAAAGTGTAGAGCGATCCACCGAATCAAACGCACCTTCATAGTTGAGAAATACGGCGATTGTTGGCCGGCGGTACACATAATACTGCCCCAGAATTAGGCAGAGGGTAAAAATGTGATCCATACATCCCCGGCCAGGGCGAAACCCTGCCAGTCTAACTCCCGAACTGCGGTGAGTCGACGAAGTATAATGGATGTCATCACCCTAGAAATGACTAGGGTCAAACTAATTCCCCAATGGTTTTCGCAAGAGCTCCTGATACCTTTCTTGAATATATATATTCAAGAAAGGTATCAGGAGCTCTTGCGAAAACCAATGAGCCGGTAAGTTTCTTCTCTTGCCATTCAGCTTCAGGTCTCTCTTGTCTCTTGCTTAGACACAGAATGCGAATTGATATAGGTGTTTTCAACGTCTGCACTATAAAACAGATAGGTCTACAGGGCACTCTTGCCCGAACGTTAGACTCATTGCATATCGATGTCTGTTGTATCTCAGAGACTGGAATCCAAGGCAGTAGTCAACGTATGGAACTAACAGCACCCGCATTGTCTACCCGATACTGGTTATGCACTTCAGATGACTCCACAACCGCTGTTACAGATCAGGCTGGAGTGAATATAGTCCTAAGCACGACGGCTGCAGCCGCATTGATAGATTGGATTCTTGTTAACAGTAGACTGCGCCGTCGACTTGGCAGGTTCTATTAAGGCCAGCTCTAGACGCAAGATTTTCAGAAATTTATTCATTGTGTCTGCTTACGCTCCAACTGAGTGTAGTGACGTCGGTGTCAAGGACGCATTTTACTCGGATCTGACCGCTCTTCTCCGGTCGACACGTGGATCTGATGTAGTTGTTCTGACCGGAGATATGAATGCCCAGGTCGGTCGCCTTGGTGAAACCGAATCTCGTTTAGGTGGCAGGTTTGGGATTGCGTCACATCGGTCAGATAATGGCGGGCGATTGTTGCAGCTGTGCGCTGATCATGAGCTAGTTTTAGACATCGTGCGTGTCAATGCTATACTTGGCGCCCGCCCTCTCCGAATCAGGCATGGTCTCACATAGACCACATAGCTGTTAGTTGCAGGTGGCGTAGTTGCATCCAAGACGGTCGTTCTTATTGGAGCACGTACTTGGACTCAGATCATGCATTGGTATGTTGTCGTTTTGCTCTTACTTTTGCTGGACAACGACCCCACCAACAGCAACGACTGGCTGTTGAAAAACTGGCTTTACCATTGGTAAAGCCTAAATGCCAAACCAGTTTAGAAAGCTGTCTTAGTGGTACTCACTCCGAAGATCCTAATAGCTGCTGGACACAGACCCCACAGACTATTCAGAAGGCAGGTACTGTAGCATGTGGCACAGGGGTACATACGTTTAACAAACATTGGATTTCAGAGAAATCTTTGGAGTTGTTATAAGGCAGACGGAAGGTACCTCCTGGTAGTTCACATAACAAGTCTTGAAGGGATATCAGTAGGAAGCTGAAACGTAGTCTAAAGGCTGCTCGTAAGGCTTGGTTAGTGAAACAAGTGAAGGAAATGGAAACTGCTTTTGTCTCAGGGAACACCGGCAAACTCTTCAAGCTGATCCGTGCTGTTGGTCCCAAGTGACCGCCTATCAGTAAAGCTATCAGCGAGGCAGATGGCACACTAATTTATAATAAGTCCAGAAGGTTAGAACGTTGGGTGGAAAACTGAGGGTCAATTTAGCTGGCCTCCCGTTTCTACCGTGCAGTCACCACAAACTTGTGATGTAACGTCTTGGTCGGTAGACTTGAAACCACCCACTGAGACTGAGGTTCTCGATTGCCTTTCGATTCTCAATCGCAATAGGGCTGCTGGTCTAAATGATCTCGTACCGTCACTTTTCAAAGAGGGTGGAAAGGCGTTATTATAGGTCTCGACTCAGTTGTTTCAACTTGTGTGGGTGACGGAGCCCATCCCTTCGTGCTGGGCAACAAGTGCACGGCGCTGTTGAAACAATTTACGGGAATTTACCAACCTACATCGAATACTACGGCGCTGAAACAGAATGTTACTCATCACATTATCGCCAAGGGACCACCCAAATTTGCACGTCCATGTCGACTACCTCTTGAGAAGCTGACGGTCGCCAAATCGGAATCCGACGGAATACGGCATCTAGGCACCATTCATCCCCCGAACAGCCCTTGGTAGTCACCTCTGCGCATGGTCTCCAAGAGGACTGTGGGAGATAGGAGACCATATGGTGACCACTGTTGGATAAACAATGCCACTATACCGGATCTCAATCTTATCCCACACACTCACGAATTTTCCATTTATCTCTACGTAAAGAGAACCTCCTTTAAAATAATCGGTCAGATCATACCACTAAAGTCCTGTGGCTTCAACAACATCGTCAAAACGACGATCACAACCCCTTTTGGTTTTTTCCAATTTGTCCGTATGTCTTTTGGCCTCTGAAGCGCCGCCCAGACATTCCAACGCTTCATGGATCAAGTTAATCGTGGACTGGAATTTGTTCTTGTCTACACCGATGACATACTCGTTACCAACCGTAATCCCCAGGAGTACACGTCCCAGTGTTCAAACCGTTATTTTGTCGTCATCAACACAACCAACTGCGTCTTCGGTGCTTCTTCCATCGACTTTCTGGGTCACCGCATCGACAAAGATGGTATCAGGTCATTACCGGAGAAAACTAACGCGATTCCAGATTATTCATTGCCTCAGTAAGTTGAAAGCTTCCGTCGATTCTTGGGGATTGTCAATTATTATTACCGCTTTATTCTCAATTGCTTTGACGTGCTGAAACCACTGACTGATATGCTGCAGAGCAACCCCAAAAAGTTCGTCCTTACCTCAGAAGCTAACGCCACTTACACATCTGTCAAGCAGGCCCTGGTGAACGCCACACGTATTGGCACTCTGAGCACTGACGTTCACGCCCAGTTGGTTTCATAGACCGACGCACTTCAGTCTGTCGTCGAAGCTGTTTTGCAGCAAGTGATCGGCAATCAAGTGTGATCGTTGTCCTTTTTCTCCCGGAAGCTATAGCCTGCCCAAACAAGGTGCAGTACCTTCGACAAGGAACCGCTAGCTATCTACATTGTCATCAAGCACTTCCGATATGTATTGGAAGGACTTCAGTCTACCATCCTGGCTGACCACAAACCCTTAATACACACTTCCACTACTTCTCCGGACCGGTACTCCCCGATAAAAATCTGCCATTTGGACTTTCTCTCCAAGTTGGCGACGGACATCCGTCACAACGATAGTCCAAGCAATCTAGACGCGGACGCTTTAGTCCGTGTACATATTCATTACTTATCCGCATCTCCCCGTGATTTAGAAGCTATGGCGGCGGCCCAACAACACGATGCGGATGTGAATTCAGTGCGTCCTCACCTGCCCTTGAAGTTCGTTCCCTTGCCAATTATTCACTGACCCCAAAATTCATTGTGATATCTCGACCGGTAAACCCCGATCATTTGTCCCTTCTAATTACCGGCGAAGTGTTTTCAGTCATTTTTATTTTATTTCCCACCCTAGTATCCGTTCCACTGTCAGACTAACCACTGACCGTTTCTTTTGACCGAACATACACAAAGGTCAACGTGGATGAGCTAAACGTCTCTCGTGTCAGCGAAGTGAGGTAAACTGCCACCCCGCCTGGAATTTTCAGTGTACTGGAAGCCCATCCTCAAACGGCTTTACCCATTCGTCAACCTGCACTGATCGTTTCACAAGCTGGCCGCAGGCAACGCCCATACACATCTCAGCTGAATACTTCGAACGTTTGTGGAAACCTCGGTATCCTTCTTCGGCGTACCTGTTCCTATCATTACTGACCGCGGTTCTCAGTTCACATTCACGCTGTTTCACGATCTACAACACTTACTTGGCTGTGAACACTTTCAAACAACCGCCTATTACCCAGTGGCCAAGGGTTCAGCGGAACGTTTTCACCGTCAAATGAAAGCCGTCGCTCTTGGTAGGAGCAGGTAACCATGTATCTGTAGACGACAATCTGCCCCTGCTTGGAGCACCACTCTACCGTGAAATGGTTGCCTCCCTACCCCATGCATGTACCCCCTGCATGCATACCGGTCGTTCGGTGGCCAGGTGGAAAACCGTTCTGTAATCCCCCGTTGGACAAGGCAGTTCAATGAGACTTTGGAAGTTCTCGCTGTGAACAACGACGCGCCCATGAAAACGTACGGCCGATCATCCGATGTGACAGCATTTACAAAGCTGAAAGGTTCGAAAGGAAGCTGGAAACGCGGACCTTAAGTATGCGACCAAATCGAAGCAAAACGGTACAGCAGATCGATTCGAATCATAGAAATGGCTAACAAAATCGGCAAATGTATGGGCACAGTGAAACAAGTTCCTATTACCCGCTTTCAAACGGTTCACTAGCCGACTACTAATGTTTGCACCATTTGCAAACATCAACCGCATAGACGAAATTCAACCAAATCCACGCATTTAGTTCATCTTTTATGGTTTGACCAGTTCGCAACTTTTGGTTTCTGTTGCGATTTGAATTTCTTCCCCTCCTCAACAACATGACATTCGGTTTTACTCACGAATTTCATTCCCATTATCAGTCTTAACTAGCAGGCCGTTGGTTGATCTCGTTCAGCGGTTCTCATCGGTGTACATGGTCCAGGGATTGTGTTATGTAAGTCACAGCGTTTGTTTGGGTTTTTCCACAAAATTCTGACATCTCGTATGTTCCGGAGATTTCAGCGCTTCTGATTGGTGTACATGGTCCATTTGGGCACACAAACGGCATTCTCTGCTTTTCATTAAAGACCATTTAGGAACATGTACGATATCGCACATATAATTCAACGACGGAGGAAACCTCGAGGGACATGTCCGTTGATAAAAAGAGGAAATTGAGACAGAGGATAAAAATAAAGCAATCACTTGGAACCTCAGGAGCATGTATATGATTGCTGAGCAGGAAAACTGAAATGTGAACGACAATAAACACCACACGCCTACGACAATTCAACGCCTTACAACAACCCCAGGTCACGGGTTCACGGGTTTTTTGCAGATCCAGAAAAGTTTCCGACTTGTTATTGATCCGCTTCTGGGTGGCACGGAACGAAGACTTTGGCCAGGGAAAATCTTGCGTTGAGGAGGATCGTCGAAGCATAGGCACATTGTTGTTAAGAGAATAGATGCAAAGAGGAAATGGTATGGTGCATGGATCCAGTTGACTACATCGGACAATCGCAAACGCGAACATGCATTCTCCCACAAGACATACAACAGGACATACATACAGACACTCATCAGGCATAGTGCACAAACAGACACACCACAACATGCCAGCCATACTTATTTGTGTAGTTCCTTCTATACTGGTTGTCCCACCTTTGGGAAACTGTTTGGAGGAGCAGGCTGGCTGAAAATATGAGGTAACCCAAAGATGTTCATCCAATCTTATTTTAAATACGTCAAGGGTTGGGGCTGGAACG
>JTDE01008076.1:1801-22738 GCA_014338405.1 Paragonimus skrjabini miyazakii | reverse complement strand
TGTATCGTACCAACGAGCGAGACATGGTAGGCAAACTAGAATTGACGACCAGATCGGGGGCCCGACTATTCCAGCACTCGGAAGAATATCTCGACACGGTCGTGGAATACGATCAAAGTCCACAATGAATAGATTTGCGGACAACACAAGCGACCGGACGAGACATCGCTCAACTGTGCAACGCTAGAGTCCATCGAGTTGAAGTGAGCAAATGTGCACGTTCACGTCCGATAATCGAAATAGTGAAAATACGCAGTCTTCGCTGGTTGGATCACGTATTCTACATGGTGACAGAGTGTCAACCGCACCACGTCTTGTCCAGTGTAGCTGTTGATGATGGTTGATGGAGGAAACCGCATAATAGTCAGACAATGACGTGATCACGAGCGGTGAAAGCCTTGACCGTTCCGCTGGGGAGGTTTGATGACGTCACCTATTCGGCTACAGAATTCAAAAGCAATCCCACTCCTGATTGCAAACACTCTCTGGCATGGTGGTGTGTCGCATTCAATGACGAGCCAGTATTTACGAACTGACCGCGTCTTCATTCCCGTGAAACGAAATTGTTTCCGCCTCTGTACATCTTTTCCTTCTGCTTCGCTATAAATTTGAACCTATTTACTACCCACCACTTCGTGGAATCTAATCCGTCCGAACAGCAGCTCAATTCCTTGTAACCACATTTCTGCCCCACTGCTAGTAATCATAATGATGATGAGGAGGAGGTGGAGGAGGAGAAGGAGGACAATTGTGCTTATCACATCGCTAGTTGGTGGGTTTAACTAAAATCTCAACGTAGCCAAAGTACATCAGGTACAAGCGTACGATTCAGAAGCATGTATGTAAATTGTATTCTATAGATGGCACGATAACGGCCTTCCGTAATATCGTGTGCGTGTGTTTGTCTGTGTGTGAACAAATGCACGGGACGACTGCTGTCATACCAGTGTTCAGATTTGAACTTTTGTGGTCGGATATGCACCACTGCGTAGGGGGACGTAGATATTCGTGGACTAGTGCGTATACTGTCCCTGCTCTCAACGGACAAGCACACAACATTTTCATAATGCGGTCAACTGCGCGATAACCTGCAGCTCTTGCTCAACCATGCGATCACGTATGCGTTCCACTAGCCGCTTACACGCGTTGATTTTCCAATCTACCGTGTCTAAATGTCACCAAGTGTGGTATATATTTCGTCGCTTTTGCGATGCAAATTTCTCTTGACCCCGAAACCGCCCGATGATGACTAGCGTATCGCTGTTACTCGTTGTTCTGTGCGCCATTCTCCATACTGCTCATTCAGGTAATCCCCACTACTATGTTTTATCATATCAGAGTGACTAATGATCGTTTCCAATTTCTTTTGGATTTGAGTTAGGACATATTTCAACTTTTGTACTCACAACTCTGGTTCCGTGGTATATACCATAAATTACTTACATACTGCATGTTGTTTTGCTCAATGTCTCAATTATTGCCGCTGCTCAGAATGATTGGTTAAATGTATTCTTCCATGGTGCTCTTCTTTGACATGGCGTCAGCAGCATAATTCGACGCAAGTAATGCCGTACCATCCTGCCTCTACAGTAAGCATGTAAACGAACCAATCGTAGCTTAAACTTGTGCTAACTAATATAGGTTGGTGCATTCGGTTGCCAAGTATTTTCTCTACATTCATCAAGGTGAACATTACGAAAGATTACCAGTGGAAAACTAGATCAGCAAGGCCAAATATTAAAATTATATAACGTTCGATACAAAACACCATTCTAATGTCAAACCGTGGATTAAATTATTCACTAAGGCTTTGCGATGATGTATGCACAGCTGGAAAAGCTTGCAGTCTAAACAGACGCTTAAATGAGATTATTTTCAACTCTGATTGGACTAGAGGTACGCAACAGGAAAACGGTTAAAATACGTTCACCTACATAATTCGCTTATCCCCCTAACCCTACCAACCACTAACAATTGTCCGTGTGCATGAATATAAATCTGGTCAAACTTATGTAGGCAATCCTGGTTTGTGCACCTGGCACCTCCACTCTTCCTCAAGACAACTTCAACTACACTTCAGTGAACTGACCTCGTTCATAACTACATTAGTAGCATCATACTACGTCTGCTATTACTATCTTATTCGTTTACTGCATCATGTCAGCTTATGAAATAATACTCACATCAGGTCTTAATTAATGCGAGGTCAACATTCTGTCCAAACAAGCATATCTAGCTTGTGATAATCTTTGGTGTACTTGGATTCCTAAATTTCTATTGTAGACAACATTAATTATGGTAAGCTACTTCATGTCTTATGACGCTACGACAAGAATAATCACGTGAATCTTTTGTTTTGCAATTGAACAATATCATGTGTGTCAGGTGGATCACATTATTCGACCCTCTGTCTTCCAGCGATCAACCTGGGTAAAATTAACTGTGAGTTCAATTCAAAATGATTTTATTCTGTCTAACTCGAAGCTTTATCACACAATTCGTGATATGTATCATAATTATCCACATTGCACTACCAAAACTGAGGGTACCACGCAGCCGTGAGAAATGTATTGGACTATCCCCAACAAACAATGTGTTCAAGCATTCATTGTTCACAATTTAGATTTGCACCGACGTAAGTCTATTGAAGTGTATATCATATATTCAAAAAATCAACGAGACATGCACTTGTTTCGGTCGATACACATACTTATAGCCACAGTTGTGTGCGAAAATGAAATCAAAAACCACCAGCTGTTCTACAGATTGGTAAGAATCATAGGTATTGTTGGACACGATAGTATGTCTGAAATAAGACGCTTGTTTATCAGTGTTAAGTTTAAAACTCATCAAGCTTGAGGTGTATGATCATCAACGAATACATCATATTTTGTACACTCCCTCTGCCTAGAGCAACCATCGTGCACATTTTACAAATTTCAGTATGTTGGTTGGAAGAATAACACACACATATTTACGTCTTACGTATGTAGTAAAACAGGGCTGTAGTGGCACATCGTTTGTCATCCCGGAAAACACAGTATATTTTGAAGTGAGATACTACCATACGTTTACTTATGAACTGATCACTAGGTTAGTTTCTGCATTTTGAACTGCTGACATTCTTCAGGAGTACATTTCATGTCAATTACTATAGGAATGTGATTACCTGACAATTTCTAAATTGTATTTTCACCATCATTCATTCAATAGTGTGGACAGATGTTGCAGCGTCAGGTGAGGAAACGCTTTTACAAGGATCCGAGCCATCTTCGAAATGTTAGGTCACTATTACAACCATGAGCAAACGTTTAGGTCGAAATGGCATTAGTTCGAGAACGTGGGTCCATTTTCTACTCAACATGTCCGCGTTACGTATAAAATGTTAATGTTCCTTTTATGTACATGTAATGAAATATGTTTTATTAATCATTCAGTACCCCTGAAAGAAGAAGTATAATATCATCATAGTGATACATTTGATTTCATATTCACCATTCTTCTAAGGGATAATTGGTTATAATTCCCCAGAAAACATTTCACATTCAACCATTGCACGTACTCATAGATTCTGAGGGTATTCAGTATGTAGACACAGTGGCAAGAAACATCTTTGGAAATCCGCAAATAACTTTTCGAAACTAACTCACATTTCAACGTAATTCATTGAAGTTCTCAATGGGTCCAATAAACAAAACTCACCTCCAAATTGGGGACAGCTGTTAACAGCAGAAACAATAAGACAACGTGCAGTTCCATCGTCCTGTGACCGAGCTGTGCAACCAAGTTGTCTCGTTCGTGTTACTGGAGGAGCACGGTTAATTTCAGATTCAGCCTGAACTGTTCATCAATGGGTAGTTCAGAAATATGATGGATGTCGTGCTCCAATAATTAGTGAATGTATATCATAGCATAATAACCAATGTACCGTGCTAGCCTCCCAAAACATTTGAGCAGGCTCGTAATTACCTTCAATGGCATAGTTTAGAAGTGACCCAACTGCTAAAATTGCAGACTAAGGCTGGATTCGAACCAGCAACAGAAACAACATGTCCCTAAGTAAATGTCAGTGCTCATCGGTGGCGTTGCTGAATGCTAGCTTGAACTAATTGAGAAATCCTGCTAGGGTAGTCAATCGGCTGGATCATTTGGTGGATTCTATATGGCACAATTTGTTGGGTGGTTAACTAGATCCAAATGTGAAATTTCTGAGATTCCAGCGTGGCTTCATATCTCAGCTAGTAAAGCCTCTGCCGGGTTTTGGCTTGTTGTTTCTGTCGCTGGTTCGATTCCAGCCGAAGTTCAGACTTTCACAAGTGGATCTGCACTAAATTATCGAACATGCCAAACTACTTATCAGCAATTCATTGGCATAGTTCATTGAAATAATATGTTACGCAATAACAAATAGCGTGTGCAACACCACATTAATTTTCAAAATTATCATCAACCCATTATTTCATATTCAGATAAACAATTTTTCCAATCTCGTGAGTCACGGGCCAGGATAGTACAATTTGCATTTCTAGTAAAGAATTACAGTTTTATATTCGCACAATTGACAATTCAATCTATGCAACATCATTATTTTGATGGTTTTCAGATGGATCAGTGGGTACGTAGACTGTTTGGTGCGTTTCATTTTCTTGATAGGCATGGTAAATAATTTGAGGTCTTGCTCCCTATGCCACAACTACAAACTGTAAATTGATTGACTGTCTATCTGTTATATTTCCAGTACACGGTGATCGGAATGCGGGTAAATGGAGACAACGTTTCGTTTGAATGATATCCACGAATACAATATGCAAACACCATTTTGAGAGTTATGTTCATCCACGTGTATCCATGATTTTAGTTGCTAAGACACTGTCAGATGAAGGTAAGTTGAATGTTCCGTTGAGTGTGCTCATGCGCGTACATTGAGTTATATAGCAGGGAGAAAGAAACAATATATATGACAAACATTGACGAGTATTCACATCGTGTTAATACACTATGAACCTCAGCTACCCAACTTCTCAATTCAGGTATGTTCGACGTCTCTTTCAACAAAACAGAGTACGGATGTTAGCGAAGCTTTCTGAGTGCACTGAATTGTTCAAACCCTTAAATTAATTTGCTTTCTACTTCACATAGTGATTACGCCGTGTTCAAGAAGTGAGTGTGAATAATTTTCTGATGCTTGCATCTTCTAGAAAGCATGTATCAGTCCATACCATACATTGCAATTGTTTCAGAGTAAAAATTACAGTTTCTATTTTATGATCATTTGAGGTCTATGAAATGACCAGAAATATAAAACCAACAAAAAGACTAATACTACTGGCTTTCTGAGCAGTAGTTTAATACTGTTCAGATTTGGACATGCACTACGCAGATTTAGTCACTTATATATGCAAGCAAAACTACTGAATTTGAAGTTTGTCCGATCAAATCCCAATTTACCATGCTGCATTGCTGCTCAAAAGCTAAATTGCTCGATGCTATTTCGAAAATATTCGCATCATCCTCAATGGTAATGATTCACTTGACGAATTGGTCACACTGACTTCCATTAATTATATTATAAACAGCCAAACAGATCGTGTGGAAAGATTAGCAACCTACCTATATTTGTTGAAGATTGCACTGCTTCTCACGGAGACTAAGTCAAAATATATCACCATTACTTTCCTAATTTCACTATAATGTTTGTTAAGAGGATACACACATACTTTACGGTAAGTTGCTTCGTATCAAGATTAATGGTAAAAGCAAGACAGTATTAAACCCTATGACCTAAACCTAATGAGCATCTGTCAATTTGTTTTGCCTACAAGTCGTTCAACGCTACAAGGAACGTAAGTTTCAATCTAGACTGAATCATTTTTGTTGAATTAGTGCAGGCACAAATGAAATTGTTTGTATTCAAAGTTCTGATTACCCCGTAAACTATGTTTAGTCTTAAAGCTAACAATAGGATAAATATATATATATATATAGGTATATATATAAATAAGTAAAGGTGTGGAGTTTGCTGAGTAAACTGATTCGTTTATAAATTGAAACGAATCATGTAGACCGCTTGCTATTTACAGTTCCCGATTACTACCTGAATGGTGAGTTGCCCCTTCGTTGTTGAGTAATCTATTCATTAGATGAATCAGATAGATCATAACTGCCAAAAACATTATTCACAACTCGAAAGTCCACGAGCCTTAGGAACGATAAATGCTTGTGTCGACTGAGAACAACAATTAATTTTACAACAAGTAAAAAATACTTCATTCCGGGTGTCAAAAACTGTATCATAGTTTGTATTATTCGAACTCTACTTTGACTAAATAACTCGGAGCATTCCACCCCGCACTGTTCAAATATTAACTACCACTTTCCAACTAACGTACGTTGATGTCTAAACAATTTTGCGGTTGGCAGTTCTTAGCTTGAGAAAGAAAACTGCACATGCTGATGTTTATATCATAACCATTATTGATTTTGACATTGCCACTATAAATAGCTATCAAAAGCCTCGGGACAAGTGAGTTTATCAATTTGCATTATATTCTAGTAAGAACGGCATGTAAATGAAACGATAAACAAAATAAAATATATTAGATCGTCACCTTGGTCACACTCCCAGTCGCTTGACCCAAAACCGAGTAACCAGAAGAGACGTGGCAATACTGTTTATTGAAAGTGCGAGGCAAAATTTGGCCACAGTGGCTCTAAATTTGTAGCACGAAACGACTACCATGAATGGCCGACTGACACAGAGTGAATCAAATGAAACAGTCATACATGACAGTCATGACTTCAGAACGAATAACTTTACTGGAGGCATCAGAAAGCAACGCGAGAAAACATTCCAGACAATGCACAGGTGTTCGACCGCATGGCTGCAATCTGATTGGCTGAGTGGTACCATACCACCAACCACGACCATGCCATCCGAACAGTGCCGGCCGATCGATGTGGCGCGATGCGTCCTGGCTGTTTGGTTAGGAGATACATCTCCTAACAAAATGCTGATCAGTTATGCTGACCCAAACCCAAACAAAACCTGATGGGCACACAGTGTTCAATATTTCATTTTGATATTCCTGAAAACATACCTCACGCATCCACCACGAATGACCGACCACAAATTGGAGTCTCATTCATTCATCTTGCATCACATACGTGGAACTGTTAACCCTAACTGAAACAACGGTACTATGGAATAACCGCCGAATCAGTTAGTCAAAGAACTTGATTTCTGTGGTGAAAATACGGATTTACACATTATTTCTACCAAAATCTGAAATCATATATGCACTGCTTTCGAATTCATGCACAGAACAGTGAAATGGTATTAAGTCAACCACAGAGTGATGGTGGATCAGCCAGTGGATTCCGATTTACAACATTGTGAAAACAGATGTGCAAATGTTGCAGAGTTTATTACGATACAGTTTCCTTGTAATGAAAGCAAGTTTGTGTGTATGTGATCGACACGTTGTTCACTATGCTACGGTTGACAATAACACCATCTAGACAAAATGTGCATTGTGTGAGCTGCAGACATACTCATGGGTGATCAACATAATCGAGCAAAAAAGCTTGAATGATATTTCACTGCCAGCATTGGAGGTTTCCGTTGGATTCGAAACGATTACAAAAACAGCGTGAGTGAATACGGCAATTGTATCACTAACCGAGCTACTAAGTCACGGTAAAGGCTCAGAAGATTCATGGTTGAACGTAGTCACTCACCCAACCCACTCCGTTATATAGAGCCCGCCAGATGATCCACGGAACGGACTGCCTTAGCAAGATTTCACAAATAGTTCACACTGGAATCTATCAACTCCACTGCCAGTCTGATAATTCTCTTGATATCCAATTTTGATTAAACGGATCGTCGTTCGATTCAAAACTTGAGAGTGAAACATACTTGATCAGGCAAGTTATTGGTTCACTTCGTATGTTCAGAAATCCAGTTGTTAACCCAGGTTTCTAACAGGCTTCACAAACTGCCATGGGTGAACCACCTGAGTGTTGCAAAACGGAATCCATCATTAAATGGAACTTATGAAATATATGTCAACTTCTTAAAAATGCAACCAAAAGTGTGAATTCATAAATGCTTCTCGATAAACCATTCGGTCACGGCCACGTAGTATTACTGTAAACAATACTTCCATTAAGGCGGATCCAGTGACGGTTACCTTGGTAAGTGTACAACAAGTGGTGAATTTCAAATTTGGGCGAAATCTAAGTACATTATGTCAGTTCATACTGAAAATGATGATTTATGATGTAATCACCGCGTCAGAATCAAACGAGGTTTTCTTCAAGGAGCTGCCACACATTAGAATACGCATTAGAATACGCTCCACCGACACAGACGTCTTTGTGTCATGTGTGTATTTTGCAAAACGTGTCAACATTAAACTCCCTCCATTATATTCATGTTTCCACTACAGAAGCGGAGAATGAATTGAATGGTTGTAAGTGCTTGTTATCCTAAGTAACACGTGAACGTGTGAAATTAAAATGTATTATATTCTCCATTACATCTGGTCCACGTAGTTCAGATTACACCACAAATATTGAAAATAAGCAATCTACGCCTGTTCTGGATTCAATTGAGTTCACTTACTCACCGTTCCAAAAATCACCTCAAATTTTCCAGTTATGACCACTATGCAAACAAGTGAGTTATGTTCAGTTAATCCAACAAGTATATGGCGAAATAATCAACTCCAGTAAACTAGTACTCAATAGTAAATTCAATGATAAAAACAGAAAGCTTTTGATGTACTTATCTTTAGTGGTTGATAGCTATCGCACACGTAAGTTACAGTTGAGTTCAACGTCAACAAGTGTATCGTCGTAGAGTTTCATTTGATACCAGCAAGCCAACGATCTGTCACAGTCGGGAAAATTCAACCATCCTACCGAATTGAAGAAGACATTTACAAAGCTACTGTTTAATGCTTTCAAACTACCATGTGCTATTGACGTCGGAATGTTGTTAAGCTTAACCAGATATTTTAACAAAGCATGGGCGGTAAAACAAGCCAAATTAATCAGCGTTGTGAAAATGATGTTCTGTTATGAGCTTAAGCATTTTCCAACATAATTACCAATCAGCTTTCAAATTTTCAATATGTTCTAAATACTGAGGGGCAGTGCATAACAAATATAGCACCATGCATTAATTTAAACCTCACTTTCAAACTAAGGACTACTTTAGGTGCTATGCTACTTAAATCAGTCGAGTGCTTAAGAAATCAAATTGGGTGTGTTTCAGCTCTTGAGGTGCCGTGATTTGGTATGACATTCTGAAAACGCGTGATCCGTGCCACACCACAACGACTGTAGACATGATGAAGCATTGACTGAAATTGAAATCGTACTAGTTAGACATTCTGGAAACATCATAAATGTGTTTGAATGAGTTTGAGGCTTCATAAGGTAAACTTGATATGTCACTTACAGCAATCTAAGGTTAGCAGTGTTTGCCATCTCGTGCGTTCAATGTTGTCACAGCAGTTCACTTGACTGACAAAAAGCTAGTTGTGTTGAGAGCTACAAGATGCAAGTTACCATACAAACAAGAAATGACACGTTGTCTACAAGTATAAGTGATATTCCATATTAAACATATATTGATTAACGCACTCATATACACAGTTTACACGGATTTGATAATAATCAGCGTTTTTGCTGGACACCCAACTTCAGTGTTATCTGTGTTGATAAATTATTTTGATCTCTTGTATTGTCTTGGTTACCAGTTTCTTGCACTTTCCTATGGGCAGGATTTTCGATTCCGGAAGGTAAGCGATAGGTGATAGTTACACGCGGAAAACAGATTATGTAATATACCACCGTTGCATTCACTTTGTGACCACCAACCTATCGATGCAAAATGTATTGTTTTGGAGTAGTGTTTGGAAACTGTAAGACGTTAAAAGCATAAATGTTTGTCTAAATAGCTACGCGGTAAATTATTGGTATTCCTAGCGAATAAAATGTTGTACTTCAGAAATCAACATAAATACATGGTTTCTGTTCTCAACAGTCAGGCTATCACTTACATGCGTTTTGCTTGAAATTCTAGTCATTCAGATCTTCTGAGAATAATCGAGGATGCGAATAGTAATTTCTGAAAATTTAAACGATTAAAAATACACCCATGAAGTTGTCACGAATTTTTGATTCAATAAGCTCAAAAATGTCCACAGCCAATTTGATAGTTTGCTATGCACAAGATTCCGTGGAATAATTCACGTTGATTAAGCAGTTGGAAATCAGGAAGAGATCCGCATATATTTAACTACGTATGTTTTAAACTTTCACGTGGGTACCACTCGTGCACATAATCAGGTATCCGTACAAATGCTGAATGCTTATGATTTGTTACTGCTGAAACAGAATACCATAATGCAATCAACTGTGCATTGTTAGATTTTCATATAAAAACGAGTGCAGCATTTTGATATGACAAAAAGGCACGTATGAACTCGCGTTTAATGTATCACTTCTACGTTCGAGTTCTATACAACTGATAATTAACAAAAATCATAAACCTAATGTTTCGTCCTAGACACTAGACAAGATGGTAAGTTTCATATTGTCTTAAGAGCTAATATCTAAATCACACCGTTTGACTATTTTGATACAGATGTAATGAAATCTACTGCTCCTTCAGTGTTCAATCAGGATATAATTGATCGTGAGTTCAGTCTTTTCTGTTAACACGCTACTCACGCGCGTCTATATTATCCAACTTGAAATTAAGTAGTGTATGGTAGAATATGCATAAATCTCACAACACGCTTCAGTAAATAGTAAATGATGGAATTAATCCGCAGCAGATACAATCACGTATTTTCTTATTGGTCAGATCCGTCTAAATGTTGGAAGACGTTAAACTTATAATATGTTGCCACCTCGTTGAAAGACCACTGAATTTCTCACAGTTATATTGTGCAATACGATTCCAGACTGCCAATCACGCAAGTTATACACACGCTTTTGTAATTTGCTTAAAACCGAAGCTTATTGCCAAGAACTGACAGTCCACAAAGGGTTTAACGTGTCAGGGTGTAAATGTCATTTTAGATAGTGAAAGAGCAGCTGATTTTGAAACAATGCTTTAACCACAAATATTTGTCAAACAACTCTCACAACAGTCAATTAATTATGTTGCCATTACTACTTCTGTTTTCAGTGTGGAGTTCATTCGTACATTACCGTAAGCAGGATATTATTTGATAATTATGATTCCCTTTGCAATTAAACATCTAATAAATAAAAAATTTCCGAGAACTTTGTGGAATTTTGACATGAACATTGCGCTATTTATGTGGCCACTTACTATCTCCATATGCAGTGTGTCTATGATACTCAATCCAAAAGCACGCTCGATATTGCTTTGAATAAACGAATCTTCTAGAACTGTGCTTTCAAAAATTACACGGCATGCTTCATTCACCAGTTAACTTGCCAGTGTTTTTAATCTATTGAACAAGTAAATGTGACAATTTGTACTTAACATAAAAATATCCTGCCTCTCTTCATCCACACTTTCTTCTCAAATGTTAACCACCTGCGGCAATTCAAATCAACACTCCATGAAATGTTTGCATTATGTCCGACTTGGTTGGCGTCACCGCAAACTGAATATGGATATTCCACTTTTACTGCCAACTATATTCACAGGGTTACTTGTTATTATGCGGTCTAAGCTTTACTTTATCGGCTATTCAAATAACGTGGTGTATGGTGTAGGTTGCAAGGGTAAGAAGCTTTCGAATGTACTAATAATCTCCTCCTGCTTTTACAGAGATGCTGTTTTTCCAGAGCAGTAAGCCATACGTTTGAAAAATGCTATTATTAATGTTGACGGTGTACTTACATCCTTTCATTTGTCAGGTTTGACGCGATCATGCAATGTATGCTTGTTATGTTACTGAATTTCAGATGGAGCGAACCAGAAAGGTATGCAATCTGTCTGATTAGTTCTTTCTTCATTACAGGTTCATTAATCTCTCAATGAATCGTAAATCAGACACAGATGTAACTTACTGCTCATGAATTGTATTCCTTTGTTTGTAGTAAAGAAGTATCTTGACGAAAGTGAGTGGAGCTAAAAATTTCAGTGTGTGTTGCGTATCGTTGTTTATTTGCAAACTGATATATATATATATATACAGCCATTTTAAGATGCTTTAAACGGATGACCCTTATTTTCTGATATGTGTTGTGCATTTTAGCTGCCGAATGGTTACGAAAATATAGTACGTCTTGCATTTGATTGGCTATAGTGACTCACAGACTAGGTGGCATTCATATGTTATTTACTGATTGTCGTCAAAATTTTCCATCACTGTATATGATGTGGGTTATATGTATTCACTTTTATCCAACTGCCACAACAATGCAAATTCAGTTAAACCATACGTCCAAAAAGGTACGTTCATCATATTGTTTGATTTAATGTGTTGTTTACACTTTTGCACACATATATCTAAAGTCACCATTTAATTCAAATAAAAGACATTCTACGAACAGAAAGTAAGTATGAGAACATTTTACCAAACTGAGCTCGCTGTAATAAATTGCTAGTTTTTAGTGTATCCATTGCAGAAGAAATGCTTGCATTTGTATATTAAACCAGTTGATATCACAAATAGTTTAATCACTCACGGATATTTGCTTACAAATAAACAGACTAAGAGATTGCAATCCGCATTTGGAAAAGATTTTCGGAGCTTGCCGAATATTACTAAGATATTATGCTAATCATATTTATTTGATTGAAACGCAGTTTAGGTTCAATTGTCTTACAAATGGTCTGCACATTTCTTCAGATTTAAATAAGAACTTGAGTCACCGTCTATAGACAATCATTTGAATGACTTCCGTTATACTAACATTTGGAGGTTCAGATGTGATAATTAAATTGCTCAGCCAATGAGGCATGGGGTTCATGTGCTCACGGTAATTTTAGTGAAATACCTGCTTCAGTTAACTTTCCCTAGTTATTGCAGTCCGTTCTCGCACAAGCTCGAATAGGTTCGTCGTTTGTATGTGGCTGGTAAACTAGCAATCGTCCGTCTAGGCCTCGAAATTGATTAAACAATATTTCTTGATGATCGGTAGTTTCAATTATCTGCCTGACACCAACTAACTAAATATTGCAGAGTGCATTCTTCAGAATGCAAGTTGCCGTTAAGACTAGACTGGACTGCATTTGCATAATTAAACATTCTCTTCTCTGTCTGTCATTTTCCATCAAGTGGACAAAAACCTGCAGTTCGGTAAACTGAACTTTGTTAACACTAGTAGTAAAAGTTATTATTTTTATGTGACCTAAATTCACGCTACTTACAATTATATTGTCTTCATAAATGTCTCTTAATTTCCAACAGTTGCTGAATATTACCTACTGGGTACGTAATTTTGGGATTTTAGCATTTACCAGTTACCCGTTCACGGTTTTTGGGTCATCTCAATGAATACATTCAACATTCTAAATCATCCGTACCAAGTCACACCAGTAGTCATGGATTTAGGATTTTCTCCTGGAATCAACTGTTCAAGCTGATACGCAGTCTGTGTTTGTCTTGAAATTAAGTCAGCGCTTTTCTGAGACTAGCAATCAAGTAGCGTATCTCACACGAAATGTCGGGGTAGGGATTATTAGTTGAAAGTGAATTTGCAACTCTTTCGTTCACCCAATAAATTCTCCAATTTAGACTTCAAAATGAAGATCCTCTGAACTGATGCGGCACCATTATTTATTGTGTAGTTATATTTCTTATCTCCAGTACTAATATGCTATTAGATATTTTGTACGCCAAAAGCCGCTAACGTAACAAACAAAATACACACACACTACAGTTACGTTTTTACATCCCCAGTTCCTGGTGACTATATTGAAGGTGAGTGGTGGTTTCGTTATTGAAGAATATTACAATGATTTTCACACATCCAATGTGTTTACCTTGACTCCTGTTTAAAATACGGATGTCGTGTGCCTCCAAATGCCACAGGCTATGAATGGGTTGAAATCACTTCCGATAAATGGATGTGATTGTCTGCTGTTGGCCCCTTTGACATTTGGTACATTCATGTGTTCAACCCTTCCTTGAAAGCATGATATCAACCGGTTAGCTCTTAAGAACAGCGCTGCCATATTAACAGGATTTGTTAATTTCCCCAAAAACTACTACATCTTTACAAATGGGATTACCTGATCAGCAAACGCATGTCCTGAGTAAGGCGGCATTCTTATATGTGAATGAGCCGTCCGAAGCCACAAGCAAACATACATCAAAGCACGTCCGACCGTCTGAGACTAACTGGTTGATCAATACGTGTCCAATTTACTCAAACACTCGCATATTGTGTGGTAATATTCATAGATCCTTTCGTAATTCACATAAACATTTCAAATCTTGGATGCAAAATTAGCCATTCAACATATGAATGAACGTGAGTCCCTCAATAACCAATAGGCATACATAATGCTATACAATGATATACACAATATATATATATATATATTGATATATTATTTGAAGTGATCAATAATTGATGACGATGTAAAATGTGTTCTGCTCAGAGCAAATCTGGGATGTCCACAGCAACGAAGTGCAATGTGCTTTCAAATTCGACTATGCATAAGCGGTCACAATCAGTTTAAACCGAATGACAGACTTTCTATTGTGTTATAACTGAATCGCATATCATTTGGATGGTTATTGTAAAATTAGGAGAATGCATAAATCAGTGCGATGTACAAAGGTCTCATTCTTCCCAGCTTTTTATCAAATCGACAATTCTAGTAAACTGAGTAGCACGCGTAAAACTCGAGCCATTAGACCGGCGCTTGTAAGCTACGGTCATAGTGGAAGAAAATTTGGAAGCACTGGTCACTCCACACAACTCTCTGATAAACAGACCAGCCCGGTGTACCGCCCGAGCGCACAGAAATCAGAATATCTGACAAAATGCATTGAGCTATTTGACGCTTTTGCAAAAGTGACAGAGGGACTTGTGTACGTGAAATTAAGCCGGTGTAAAAGAATTTCAAAATGAACAACCAGGGATTTGATTAAATTCAAGTTGAACATCAATCACATCTGATCGCAGCCTTCGCATTCGGATAGATTTCTCACACAGCCTCTTTCAAAAAGAAAACTTCAGATATGATAATTTGGTCGTTCTCGATGTAAGATAGATGGCGTAGTGGTCAAGGTGGTTGCCTAATAAAAGCGTGACTGGGGTTATAATCCCGGTTGAGGCAAAGATATGCACTACTAACGAGTTCCAATGAGAACGGAATCTGAGTCTAGTTTTCTATTTTGAAAGAGACTGGCTGGAATGTCTAGCTGAATACGAAGACTGCAAACAACTGTAAATGATGTTCGACTTAAAATTACGTTGGCTATTCATAGCAAGGCTATCATCGTTCCCCTTAATAGTTCCAAGCCATAAATGTGGAATTGTGGACCACATACAAGCAGTTTTCCTACCTCATATGTAATAGGTTGACAACACATACAAAACGAACTGAACATTTTAAATTTCGTAAATACCCTAATAATATAAGCGGCAGAAAACAGTCATGAAAACCTATCTATGAAAATCACGATATCCAGAGAAACGGGATGGAATGTTCAAATATATCTCGAGTAGGCAACGGAGTTTATATAGTTGAAGTGAGATCAACTTTATTTGTAATCAGTTGATTCATCTGTCTCCAAATTGTGCTGCGTATCGGAAACTGTTCCTACTGATCAACCTGAAAATGAATGCGAACAAGATTTAGTTGTGTGCATCTCTGAATTTTGTTTAAGACGTCTCGGAATCACAAAATAGCAAATGAAATAGACCGCCCAGTATGCTTTGTGAATACTTGTAACTTTAGCTGAAGCAGATCTAATAGCATTTCCTTGTCTGTTGTTCAGAAATCCCCGCTGAAATTTATCAGAGTAAGCTCGCAAAAACTTCTGTTTTATATGATGGATTAGAAGGCGAGTATGTGGTTTATGTGTGCGCTAAATATTGCAAAATAACTTGCATTGACTTTACAATAATTTCATTCTCTCAATGAGTTTGCATACATTTGTATTAAAGTGTTCCAATCGGAGCTGATTAAATGTGAGTTTGTTTAATTGTTTCTCAAAAAACGCGAATATTTATTCTTATGAGAGTGGTTCTAGTCTTTACTGATCATGGCATATTATTTATACAAACGTAAGCCATGATCTGGTAAAGCAAAAGCGTTGCAAACTGTTATCGCATTTCACCCATTACGAATGTCTATACAGTGAACGGGATGGTACAATCACGTGAGTCGACTCCAAGTTATTGCCCTGCTTGCTGAATAGTGGTTTGTGTAACAGGAGTTATATATTGTGCACGCCTCTTGGGAATGCATTTACACTCTCCTGTAACTTACGACAAGTGTATTAGTTCATTACGTAATAAAAGTTTGAAGTTTAGTAAGACTTACCGCCTACTTGGATTAACTTCTAGATGTCACTCATTATTACAGGGGTGAGTGTTATTTGCAATAAACTGTGATCGCCATATTTCTACAGATAGTGTTGTCTTGACAAAGTGACGTAGTTAGTTTTAGTTAAACAATTTGCATCAGAAACAACTGAAGCTATTAGTTCCAAAGTTAACAAAAATCTTGCTATCTGCTACGAACAAAATATCTATATAACACCGGACATAAATGATGTATTTTTAATGTTCTTCCATTTGTAGCTCAGCAAAAATGAGTTGACCTATGTCTCACTTCACGTAGTTAGTTTGAATCACGCTTAATATATATTATCTCAACTAACTTATGTTTTATCTTCCATCTGACAATACAAAACAATCATAGCGTGTTATAGTATACCGTGTCGAGCCATTTTTGCATGCAGTAAAATTGGGCAATCAAATGCAGATCGCTGGTAAAATGCAGAAACAGGTCGGGTCTTTCAGTTTCGTTCCAAAGGAGATATCAATATGTTCGACTTTGTTAAGTCAATGTGGAAAGGTATAATATGACAATCCATGGTCGGTCATCCCCTATTACAAAGAGCTTGCCTGAGGCGATATCCACCTAAATGTATTACCGTACCTTAACGAGCATTTCATTATGATGCCATAGTTCCCATACTTCTTGAGATTCATTAAGAGATAAAAGAGTATAAAACATTCTTCCCCGGTTTCGAAATCAGAAGACCGGTTTCAAAAGATGGTGGTACCATTGTTTTCGTACCATATTATACTCAGCTCCTACACATAACAGCGGTGAACATCAAAATGTTTAAGCGAATTAAGTTCATACATCAAGTTAGTGTATACACTAGTCTATTAATGGTCAAAACCTTGTCAGACGGAGGTTCAAGGTCAACAGCCTTTGCGCACACAGAAATGGCTTTCTACGTATGGCACGCAGCGCCTCGAGTGACTCAAGGATGACAGGCTTGTGATGATGCATCAACAAACGGAAGGCGTTTGTCAGGTCTACTGAGTCGCGTCGGGTCACTCCACACATCAAGTCTTCGATATACTTGGACATGTGTTCCTTCATTCTAAGGCGTAGCGATCGATCGGTTCCGTCAATGTAAACGTCATCGCAACCGCAGGTGAACTGGTATATACAGCGTGAAATGTACAGCTCTGGCATCCTAATGTGAGGAAGTGTGAGTGACTTGGTGCAACAGAGTAAACGCAGTGTAGCTGCATTGTACGTCCGTTCGATGACCTGTGCCAGTCGTTGCGTTAGAAACGAAAGTGTTGGTAGGAGTGAATATATTTACCCGTAACCGTTTGTGTTAGTGAACGAATAACGACACAAATATAGGGAAAGGTGAAACGTACAAAGACAATGTCAGTTCAGTTCAAAACATCCTGGAAATTAGCAGGGAAGCCACTGAATTCGAAAGGTGTTACAGTAAGGTTAGATTAGGCGGGTTTCGAGGCAGATCGTTTTGCAATCAGAAACCTAATATCTGTGTCGTGTACTGAAATATAGCTTAGCGTTTCACTCACTCATATGTTCTAGCATCTACGGTGTCCCAAGGTCAGTAATGTGTTTGTAAAAAGAACGGTATTTTGTGCGAATTACTGGGACATCTGATTGCTAAGTGCGCTTCATTTCCAGAATCTGTTTTCTAGTGTTTCTATTGGTTCCTGTAATTCAGAGCATGAAATCAGTTGGAATGGGGCTCAGTTCGCTCCATTAGTCCGCCGTTGTTCACGTGGATTTGTCGAATGGGTTTGCAACAGAACTGAATTGTAACACGTCCGGACTGCGAGGTAATTCCCAATAGCTTTTTCGATAATAAGTCCATTGTAGTCCAAAACATTCACTCACGAGCTTCTCCACTGAATTTTCTGAAACTTGTGTTTATGACATATCACGGGATTGTCAAGACATTTCCGAACTGTGCTTAGTTCATGTCTAGTGTAAAAGTGAACGTGGTCGACGGAATGACGTTAGTCAAAGGATAATCACTGTTGTGTGTTCTCCGAATTCAAATAGACTGTGGGCTAAGTTGTCCGCCATAAACATTTTATGATAGAACTACGTAACATATACAAATTTTAATCCGGTTTGGACACATTGTGGCAAATCTCGTCTAATTATTAGCCATAAAATTGAAACTATTCAGAAAATAGTGCCAATATTTAGGCATGAGAGCACTACCGCCACAGAGAGCGGAGATACCATCGAAATACTTCTACAATGACCCTCATTTAACTTGTGATAACTTGCTGGAACATACGCTTTAACACAGATTACACAATAGTGATCAAAATGTCCGTAATAAGGAGAATTCTCAAACATAGTTGAACTACAAGTTATGTGGGGATTTTCAGTTACTCGGTTATGCAAACAAAATGGAAAAAGACGGACTTATCTCCAAACATCTGAAAGGGTTAAAAATCTTCGGTGCACCTCATGACACTAAAAAAAGGTGTCCGACATATATCAGTTTCATTCACACTAAAGTAGCACTGTGGTGACAAACTGTGCGTTGTTAAGATTTGTAGAGATAATATATATGGTGTAATGATCATGTTTGACCAAACATCTACGGGATGTCTGTAATAAACAACCGGTCAATAAAACCCATTTTCACAGCTTAAATCTTTCGGTAGAGATAACAAAATTTCCAATTATCTGCAGTCCTATATAAATTATCTCAACATAATGTAGAACGGAGGGGTTTTCAATAAACACACTTAGAATTTGTTGGCGTGCTGGACAGGATCTATAGTTTCATTGCATGAATCGAACAATGGTTTGTGTGAAGTCATCGTTGCGGAATGTGTCCTAACTCAGAAAATGCATTTGATCAGATAGCACATAAGTGATGTAGTTGGAAAATGTCAAAGGCAAAACTTATCAGCAATATTAAATGCAAACACACAAGACATTATTCTTTGATCCATTGATCTTTATTAATTACAAATCTTAAAGGTTCTAATTTCAGCTGCACCATTGAAGACAACTGGCGGTTAGCGCAAATAGCACACAGTTTGACTGAGTGTATCCAGATGGATGAAACGGTAGATAATAAGCATTGGATCTTAATGCCCAGCTGATCAGAAAAATCAGATGTTGACACCATTGGTATTGGTATGTTACCCGAGTTTGGCATTCAGGTTGCAAACGTTCCATTACCAAACGAGGTGACATTATCAGTGCGTAAGTGTTCTAACGAATAGTCTTTGAGCGTGAAGTTTGGTGAAGTTCATTGGATGCTTACTCTTATATAGCACATAGAAAAATCTAACGCGATGGCTGTGGACAATACGTCGGTCAAACCAGACAGAATTATTAACACGAATTAGCCATTAAGAGACACGATCAATTTTCTCTGATCTCCGTCCACGAAGATGAAACTGGACGCACATTCAACGTGAATACCGCAGAAGTTCTTACTCAGGCAAATACCAGACATGCACGAGAATTTCCCGAAGCCTATTATTCATCGGCCAGGTCACTAAACATACACATCGATCCGGACAAAATCTACGAAGCAGTGCGAACCAAGAATTTGAGGAGATGTAGACACCATCAAGCCCAAATGCCGGTAAACCCGAACGGCGCGACATGAACGGATCAGACCAAAGTCTAGACCGGCCAACGATTAAACAATCGGATGGAATCCCAAAACGAGGAAATGGTTCACTCAATCAATTTACAGGGACCAACCAATCAGATTCGAGGTCGGAGTTCGACAGAAACAATGAACTACCAGTCAGATTCCAGATAAAATTCTACAAGAAATAACCAATTGAACATCGAGTCTAAGTTCAAATGCAACAAGAATCAACCAATGATAGCTCAGGTCAAACGAGAAGAACAAGAGAAAGGGACCAACCGGAATTCAGATCAGAAGGCCAACCCAATCTGCTATGTAAGAGTAGACACCCATCAAATTTCACCAAACTCCACGCTAAAAATCTACATGGTGAAACACTTACGCACTGATAATATCACCTCGTTTGGTGATGAAATGCTTGCAACCTAAATGCCAAGCTCAGCGAACATGCCAATACCAGAACCATCAACCCGAGCTACGAACAAAAACACCAATGTTCACAACTATCAAAAATTCGACACCATTGTTAATCACTCCAACAGATTTCTTTAAACTGATCAGTCCGACTGTTTGGGTATAATGTGAATGGTGTACATTTGAACGAATAAAATGTCATAAGAAAAAAGTCGTTATATGGCAAAATACATTCCGGGACCGAATCTGTGCGCATAAAAATTACTGTCACATCAAATTGCTAATTTAGTGAAATTGTTGTGTACGTGGATACAGAAATCTGTACTGAAACCGTTACACTGGGGTTTCAACAAAAAGAATCGTCCATACGGCTTACTCATACACTCAGACATCCGAGATTAGGGATGCTGGTGAACGGCCG
>JTDE01008075.1:4697-21181 GCA_014338405.1 Paragonimus skrjabini miyazakii | reverse complement strand
ACATCTTTAGGTTACAACAGTACTAGTCATTGTAGCTGTTAACGACGGCTTCCATCGCGAGCGCCAAACAAGTTAGGCCTCTGGTGTGTGAGCGAAAACTGGATTGGACGCATCAATCAAATAGTTGTTTGACCAAAGAGGGGGTTTAGACAAATTGGTTTGTTGCGGTAAAATGTGATATGGGTGTATAGCTGGCCTCCGTAACCTCGGCCACGTTGTGGTGACAGGAGGACAAAACGAAACCCGTAATGAATGCAGGTACAAATTCATAGTTGTAAAGGCAGAATACTTCTCGGGTGCCCGCCCGCAGAATGGTGTTGGTTTCAGTGGCCCCACCCACAACCTTTGGTTAAAAAACACCTAATTCCCAAAGCAATGGTGCGGAACACGATGTTCTCAGCCCTTCAGAGGCCGGTGACCAGTAGTGGTTCCGTTCATACACCATGCGTGTGCCCGGTGAACTCTGCAGAATGTTGTGACAGAAGCAGCACAGCACTTCGGAGATTCACGAAGGATGGTGGGTCCAGTGCATTTGGCCTACCCAACCCGGGAGTCCAAGCCAGACTGGGCTTTTGCGACGCTTGCTTGCTTTTACTGGGCGCTGATGTACAAATTGGTTGGTTCATAAGCTTTTCGAATGAGGTTCAACCATTCAAGTTACTCGGCAAACCATTGTTATATGTTGGAGCCCGTAATCGCTGAAGTGATTCGTACGCCTTTCTTGAGGTTTCTTCATAGTTTGCGGTGACTAGAGATATGTGTACGCCGCACGGTCAGCACGCTAGATGGACAGTTTGCTGTCCGGAAGTCCATGTGCTCCCGTTCTTGCAGCTGAAACCTCTTTTTGAGACCAGGTAACGTAAGCGAACTCGTAGTACCGTCAAAAAGCTTATATGACATCTTATGGGAGAAGCGACTGTTAACTGTTAATCGATTGTGCACATTGTCCACGATTGCTTATTCGCCAAGGGAACTCCGTTTGTTTCGCAAGTGGCCCTCATGTGAATAACCGTTTTCCAATCCCCAACCTGGGGACACGCCCGGTGGCCTTGATCTAGCCTACCCGTTTGCCCGGATGTCGCGTACTCCAATAACTGGTTCATGGTTAGTAAAAGAGACTGTTATGTTTTCTGATAACTTTATCTTATTATGTTGCTAACCGTTTCCAGTGTTGCAACGTAGCATCTTGTGCCGTTTCCTTATTGATGTACGCGATTAGGACAGGCTCCTTCATAGTTCATATTTTATACTGTCATAGTAAGGATCTTCAAAGGACGTACTTTTTTCGCAAGTTCTGGGCAGCGTGCCAACTGTGTGCACCTGTGTCCCCGAATAACAGATTCGACGTTGTATTTTGTGCATCCTATTTAACGTCCGCTGTATTCTTCCCTGTGCAGCGGATAACGGTTTCCCCACTGTTGAAACTGACATTTTGTGGTTGGTGTGATCCATTACTTTCCGATCAAAGTTATAAATGCTGGACCGTTTCGGGGCGTATATCACTGCTATCGTTTTCGCTCTGCAGATGAAAAGCCCTGGTTTCGATAACCTGGTGGTCTTTTGTTTATCAGTACTCCGCGCTCCAAGTCAGTTTCATTGCTCTCATATTGAATAATCAGAGGTAGTTCAACATTGGTACCTCGATAATAACTTGTATTTTATTGAATACTGTCTATCTGTCCTCCTCTCAGTTCCATGGTACTCCTTTGGAGGTCAGCACGCGGATGGGACGCATCATGTGGAACAGTTTTGTAAGGAATCGATTCAAGTAATTAATCGTACCATTCAGTGTTAGGTCTGCTTTCCTGTTCTCGAGATGGCATCGTGACGTTAACCTGTCTTCTGAGGGTCTATTTTTAGCGTACTTCAGTTTAAGAAATGTCCGTGAAAGTTTGTCTTTTCTGGAACGCTACGTTCTGACGTGACAGACGAATTCCGTGATCGATGCAGCGCTTTGGAAGGGCCTCCATGTTTCGATCATGACCCTTTACTGTTTTTCAAAAAAACAGCCATTTATCTGCTACGCATGGAACTTCCCCCTGTTAGACGTTATTTTAAAATTTCGCTGAACACTTCCAGTCAGAACGGCAAACGTATTCAACGAAAAAGTCCTAAAGGGCTCCAAATATGGTAAAGTAACTGGACTGTTAGTCTAATTCTAATTGCCAAAAAGATGAAGGTATATCAGCCTTTGTGAAGAACTGGTTTTGATGCAGTTCCTTCAGGATGTCACCGTTGGTTGAAAAACAGTAACACTCTCTTCGAAGCACGTTGTTCAATGGTTTCGGATCGATGGACGTCCGGATATTATCTGCCTTCTTCAAGGTACTTACCCAGTCGGTCAGTTTGTCTACTGCGGCAGTCCGGTTAATTCAGACTAGTCAGTCTGATTCCGATCTGCACTTATCACTTATGGCCAGCGGATTCCCCGGAACTGGTGACTCAGCGGGACTAGCATCGCCAACGACACACATGTTGACTGCGCCTGGCATGTGACTGAGAATCGGATCACAACTAGTTCATGCAGAAATTCATTATGGTCAACTATGATTAAACTCATCAACTGAACGACCGATCCCCAAAACGGGCGTTAAATCACGATCACCTGCAAACAATCAAGCATATCAATCTGTTGGAATTTGTGACAGACAGTGTTGCAACTCCTTTAACGCTTGTTGCCGCACCGTTCGACATCTTCAGTTATGTTTGCTTTGCGTATGGTGGCCTCTTTGACCAAACAACCGATGCGTTGGAACCTAACTGAAATCTCCTCTTTGTATCTTGTGTTCAATTTTGCATCGATTCCTTTCTGTCTGCTTGATCCCTTAAGCCGGTTTATCACCCCAGTGTCATCTTCGCCAGTCAGGCTAAATGTAGACGACCTGCACCGTCTGACAGGATGATTCATGCACCTCTTTCCGTTGATTGAACATTTTTCTTCCTAACGAAAGTGTTTGAACCTGTAAATGAGGCACAGGACCAGCACGACTCATTTACCGTCTCTGTCCATAACATTTAACTTCTGGCAACGGTTCACACTCAGCGATTTCATTTTTTATCCCGTTGATTTCACTATCTCGGTGTATCCATTGACTCGGTCTAGGTATTTTTCATTTCCCACAGTTTGTTCTTTTTTCACTAGTTGTTACCGCTATTTGTCTCTGACTAAGTGGAGATTGTAGATGGTTGGAGTTTTCGTGAGTACTTTAGGGACCTATACAAAAACTCAGCTTGTTCCAAAATCTTAAATGGCTTAACTTTTTAAAGTGTGGTGATATGTGTTACTTGTTTATTGATTTAGTTTCATCAGAGGCATGTGATCGTTCCTTTGGTTGGCGCTGCTCACCAGATATACATGTACAACGAAATTCGGCTACGTATCTTCCTTTGTGAATAGCAGGCGTTGATTTTCGATTACAGTAACATTTACGAGTTCTTTACCTTTATTGGTACGAAATGCAGATCAAATGAATGAAACTGTTTGTTTTTACTTCTATCACGTTCGTTGATAATATGTTCACTTTTGCGATTTTCCGTTCTCGCGGCATCAAATTCGTAGGTACTGAACGATTCTTATGTTTAACTTCTACCAAAGGTATAGACGCCTATCTTTCTTTGAATTCTTTTTAATTTTCTACAGGAACTTGAAAGGTTGAGGAAAGAAGCCATATCAAATCGGCATTGTCAGATGGAGCTGGAACGTGCCAATGCTGAGAGCAGTGCGAAAATTGGCGAGTTGAATACACTTCTTGAAGCTCGTTCCAGGTGCATCACTATTTAGCTGACATAATTTTTGTACTTTCCGTAGGCGTCTAAAAGAATTGGAAGCTTTCGTCGAAGAGAAGAAGAACGATTTGGCTGAATATGGGCGTTTAAAATTGCGATCGGAGGTACTGTTGTGTTGCTCCCACAAGTGCTGGAAAATGTTTCCCTGACTCCAAGTACTCCTGTTTGTTTTTATTTTCTGTTACACGTCCATTCTAATATCAATCCATCTGACTATTCTTCTAATCAAGTGAATTCTAAAGTCTGTGACTTTAAACTCTGTTCGGCGGTTCTCATTATCGTCTACTGTTCTATACCATTCCTTGCGCTATTAGTGATTGTAGTTAATAGTATAGTTGAATCTTTGTGAAGCGAAGGGAGCTCGACTCTATCCCGATCATGTGTACGGCGCTACTCTGCAGTTATTCGAATTGCAGGGAGCAAACTGGTTTAAACCATTCGACCGTAGACATCTACTTTCAGTCCCACCTCTCAAGTTAAACTGACCTGTATTTGCAGGTGATATTGGGGAGAAAATACTTGGCAAGTCACTCTCAAGTCTGAAAAGTCGCACTCTTCGATAAATGGTAGTGTTGCCTCCTAAGAATCGATCATTCAAAGGTTTTGGGGAGTGACAATTTATTTGTTGCATGTAAATATATGAAAAGGATGGTGCTAGAGTTGTCTACTTCTTTAGGAACAAAATACCTGGGTCTTATTCTAATGATTTAGGCTGTTATCCTGCTCCGCTCCGATGGTGCATACGACTCTGTGCACTCAGATTGATATCCGTTAAACTCAAAAGTTTATTTGTAAATCTGTATTGTAAGAGGTGTCACCTTGCTTAATTTTCTTTTTATTGTGCCTACAGCTGCGTTAATATTCTCAGAGCAAATATTAGAATACAGCCACCTTTCTAAAAGTGGGAACCGGAGCACTGAAAGGTGCTCGTTTTAGAGCATTTGAAACAGATTACCTCCATGTATATTGGTTTAATCTGCCCTTGTGTGTCGTTTTTGTATACCTGGCTTTCCTCCTAATGTGATGCTTAGCAAGTCGAATTATATACACTACTCAAAACACCCTTACTCATGAGTAGTTTTAAAAAGTCAATTCTGCAAACAGCTGTTTTCGGTTATCCTCATCCGATATACGCTTCTTTTCCATTTTTACAGTAAACCCTATGTAGACAATATAGTTAACGTGATCAACGTTTGGCAAATCACTCGCCTTCCTTTCCAGAAAGCTGGAGCTGTTTTCCCCAACTTTGTTTCAAACGGTCCTTTTCAGAGCTGATTGAGTGTCAGCATGGATTTAAGCTCTCGCACATCTGATCGACGAAATATATCAGTGTTCTGAACCATATCTGACTACTGAATACCCAACATGCTTCTTAGACATTGCGGATGGAAGCGGCTCATATACATTATCCAGGTTTCACTGTCGTACAACGACATTATTGAACGGTGGATAAACAGTTTTGTTTTTATCTCCAGACTACAGTTTTCCTTGACACGTTCGTCAAAACATCTCAAAGCAGCGCTAGTCTGCGCCACACGAGCTCGCAACTTGCGGTCCGCAAACGGATCTGCCGACTGATTGCTACCCAGGTAACAGAACTTTACGCACCTTTCCAAAATGTCTCCATTTATTCGGATTCATGGTTTAGGCATGACTTCTCTCGGAGTAGGATAAAAGAAAAGAAATGCATTACTTGTGTTGATATTCAAAACGAATCCGCATTCGCGACAGGTATGTCCAGTCGCTGCAGTTTCTTTTTGGGATGCTGAAACGTGGAATATTCAGTAGACAACCATGCGTGTAATGTTCTATCTGAACATCGTCCTTCGAGTTATGAAGAACATCTGTTAACACTGTGGTAAATCACAAACTAAATAGAATTGGGGTTAAGACCGAACCCTTCTTCATGTCTCATTACAATTGTTGCTGCGCACAGTATGTGTATTGTAATGTGCATCAGGCTTCTGAGTAATGCAGGTAATCCGCCAGCGGTCACGGTTATCGGCTGGTTGACCTGTTTTTTTGTTTGAATGTACCTTTCATAACCCCCTTCTCGTATGCACGGAGAACAGCTGCGCTACAACTATAAATTTAGTTCTGTTCATTTGTACGTTCGTTCCCAACTGTCTAAGCATTCTTACACAGTCAGTAGTGCAACATAAAAACTTGTGGGCATAATTACTTTTCGATTATATGCTCTCCTTGAGCTTATTCGACACCACTGGACCTGGAAAAGCCCAAGTCCCAGCCAACGTGGCTTTTCGGATCAAAGCACCTCTGAAGCCCGACTTTTATGCCAAGGTAGATGAAAAGCTCATGAACACACAGACAAGTGCGCAAACAAATGTATCACCACCCGTTCAGATTGTCGCCTACATTGTTTCTCTGTCCGTTAACATTCCATTTAACTATTCTGTTTTTGTATGTAACACGATTGGCCTTCTTGCTATTGCGTATGTCGGATGTCAATTGCCGAGACAATCTGCGGCCGTCGGTTTTGGCTTATTAAGGATTGTAGGCTTGCGGCAACCGTTGAGTAACGAGTTTCGATTGTTTAAGGGCCTGGTTGACGTTAGGGAATGTATTGCATTTAATTTTCATTGTATACTTGAGTGTGAAGAGTCACACCTTCTGGGAAACTAAATAAGTGCAGTCTTCTGAGATCCGTTACGTCCTATGTTTCTAAGCAAGAGATTCATTTATATGTAGTATACAAATTGATCAAACGTTTCAGACTTGATTTAGGTAGAGCGGCCGAAAAGGGTAGTACGTACGATTTATGACCGGAAATGTTTAGGTATATTCATACTCACATGTGGCACCTTTGATATGCAGCATTTTTTAAAGTCTTATCGTACCCCGTATGTTCCTGTCCGGTTGTACATTTGTCTATTTGGGTTAGATCTTGCTGTTGCGCACGTCTAAAGTATTAGGTGGCGCGAAAGAAGCGTTACAGACTATTTTCAAAGGTGAGAGATTCAACTACACAAATGGATGCGTGGGCATAAGAACACCCTTAGAAAGGCGGCCAGTTACTTTGGTGAGTAAGAGGAAAAGACCCGTGGACTACGCGGCACTGTACTCAGATCAGTTGATAAGAGCCTTTGCCGTTTGCTGTAACGGATAGCAGTGACCCGCCTCAATATCCATCTTTAGTCGGCCCAGCACTGAACGCATGCTGTCGATACTAATATTCCACTAGTGTAAGATTAGGTTGCCAATCTGCCGGCGTATTCTGCTATCGGGTAGTGCCTGTTCGATTGCCAAAGTTTAAGTTGTACGCAGCGAGTTAAGTTTCTCATTTCGGTCACTTGGTAACGGTGACTGAATAGTGGAACTGACTGGACCTCAATAAATTACAGTGGACTGTGCTCACTGCTTCCGATTTTAGTTTGTGAAACAGGTGCGATAGATTCATGTGACGCCATCCAGAGAAGTGGAAACCATTAATACATCTAAAACCGGGTATACGTTCGAACTGTGTTCGTGTTCAGGTTTCGTACAAGTGTCTTCTGATTAATCCCAACGTCTGTTATTCACATACCCAGTAATTTAGTATGCACGATGCTTTATTTAACACTTGTGTGCATTAATGTCTCACCAAGGTGCATTATGCTTCAAGTACCTGAACACTTGGGCTTGATTGAACAAATTGTGGAACGACACCGTTAAAACAACTGTGCAAAATTGCGACCTTCACTTGCCATACATTTATGACTTTATCGTATCATACACCGGTGGATGTTTATGGCATGCCCAAGAGGGATGTTCTTGTAAGTTGCTGTCAGCTTTTCCTTTAGTTCAGTTCTGGAATGGGATCGCGGACTGTGAACCACGGACTTCAGTTTTATCTCATGGGGAAAAATCCACGTGGCCATGCGGACCACACGACATGTCAACTCCAGCCGATCCACTCCTGAGGAACAGTTTGATTCAGTCACGACCGAAGAAATTTTATACATTGGGCTAAAGCAATATCCTGCTAACAATGTAAATACGACTTCGTCGTTCGGGACCTAAGTTCTGAAGGGTTATAAAAGAATTCCAGATGGAAGCTCCATTTCTTCGTGACATTTGTCACGCCATCGATGAAGTACGGCCCAAACAAAGTAATGTGCCTAATGAACCAAACACGAAATTTAACTCAAAGCTGTGGTACACTTTCCTGAGCCCAGTAAACCCGATTTTTTATGCTTACACCATCATGAGGGTAGAACACAGCCTCATTGGTAAAAATGATAACTTCATCGGGGGTGTTACATTACTGCGCAGTTGCTCTGCCAATGTCTTTTTCCAAAACTTACTCAGTTCAATCAAAGTACTTGAATAATCGAAACATCATGATATTGATTTCCGCTTCCCAGGACGGCTTCGCATGAATTCATTGCACATATTTCGCAAACTTAGGGCAGAAGAATTAAGTACAGTCAACCCCAACTTGTCGACGTTCGTCAACCGCATAGTTCAATGACTGTTACCAATCAACCAACATGCAGATTTTAAGCTGCTCTGTAAAACTTAAACTTGACAGTGGAAGAGGCGTCACCCGATCACAAACATACCGTAAGATTGACAATCGAAGCTTACACCATTGGTACATGATAATCTGCAGCATGTGCTGGGTCGATTCAAGACAGATGCTGTTTATATACTATTTATAAATAAACAGTCTGCACAGAACCTTTGGTTGTAACAGATCCTATGTTATGCAGTCTTTTTCCTTTATCCGACGTGTGCGATTTTTCCCACGCATGAATGCAGATTTCGGTAGACCGATATAAGCCCCGTGATCCACGGTTTGTGGTTGAAGACCTCTCGAAAACGTGTGGCTGATCAAATTACTCAACTTACTTGTTGCTGTCGTCTGTTTTAGTTGTCTTGGGGTGCGAACATTTTATGGGACGACACAGTAAAAGTTGTAGAAAGGCTGTGGTACACGCGATGTTCTGGAACGTATTAATATATTCATGTTGACTTATACTGAATTCTTCGTGACTCGTAAGCGCAGTGTAGGCGACTCCTGGGCTTGCAAGTTGGTACGCTTAAGTTTTACCTGAATGTATGAATCTGAGGTCTGTCAAACTCGAAAAATGTTTTTTGTTAACTCGTGATTCTGTGATGCATAGTACTAGTCATGCTGTTGCTATCATGGAAGGAACTAGACGCACATCAAGTTAGCTGATCTGAACAGAAAGGCCCAAGGAAACAGAGTTAAATGCCAAGAAGACAAGTTAGTCAAACTAGTAAGTCAAGTGTGTTGTAACTGACGAAATTACTTCTGTTAACTCAGAAGGAGAGCCTGCAAAAACCCAATCAACGGAAGTTACACATTGTTAGCAATCTATTGGCACTAACTCGCGTGAGGTGGGGGCATATCCATGACATGTTATATACATTAGGTTTCATAGATGGTTGTTTGGTAGTGCACTAATCTCCCTGTCGGATACTTCTCAATTGGGCTGTTCTCGAGGCTTCATGAAAATGTTCGTCTGTGCTGTTTACGCTAATGGTGTATTTGCTTCCATTGTGTTTCTTCTACGGCAGTGAGTTAATCACCGCTAACCACTCTGAAAACTGCGGATTGTTTGAGATTAAACGTAGGAACTGTATGAAATACATCCTATTCCTTCCCTCTTAGTTCAAAAATGCGCCTGTTTTCTTCTTAGCCGTACGGAAACTGCGCGTTGGCATCACCCACATTGATGTTGCTGTTGGTGGAGATGATGGCCTGAATCCTTATTTTTCATTTCCTTCGAAATATGTTAACAAATGACATTTTTTGTAGATGTGAATCAATCCCCTCGAGAAGAATCCTCCGCTTCTGAGATACCACTATCATTTCATCCTTTTTACTTACTTTTTGTAGCAGTTGGAAATGAAAACAAAGAACCTAGAAGACTGTCTCAAACTAAAAGAAAACCGTATTTCAACTTCAAAAGGGATTGGGTATTTGGCTCGTTTGGAGCTGGAATACGAGCGTTTGAAGACAACTTACAAAAATTTAAGCAAGGAACGCGCTGAATGGCTTATTACCAAAGAGGAAAATAATGAATTAATCAATCAAGTGGAACACTTGAAAAATTGGCGCCAACGAGCGTTAAACGCTGAAAATGCGTTAACGGAGATGCAGAGCTTAGAAATTTCATTTCAATCATCACCCCTTGTCTCCGCAAGCCGTGTTAGTGTCACACGGTTATGTCATTTGGAACGCGAGAATGAACTTCTATTGGCTGAACATGGTCGACTTCGTTCAGAGTAAGTCTCAGTTCGTTATGTCGTCATGCTTCCAAAGATTGTGTTCTCCTAAACTTTAAAATAGTTTCGCATACCCCCCCCCCCATTCGCCACTCATTCCTACAACGGGCTCCTGGCGAAAACAAATCTTCGTGTGTAGTCTGGTGTTGCTATTCCCTGCCCAGCCTAGCATACACATTAACCTCAACATAGTTTTTAGGGAACACATTTCGTAACTTTGAGTCACAACCTAGGAATACTTCTATGGCAACATCGTGGAGTATATGACATCAGATCTCTCAACGTGTTGAGGTGAACTTATTCAATTATAGCGCTTATCCTCAGCTACCGTGCTTTCTGTTTGTCTTATTCCTTTGATTAGGGCACTCTTGAACCTAGGTCGGTTGGACTCGAAAATCAATGCAACTACTACTAATCTACTTGAAACTTGGTGTTGCACGATGTGGTGGTTCTGATTTTTTGTAAATTAACATGTATTTGCGCACTAATTTGGGGCGCCTCACATTTGGCGGCCGTGTTGTGTGACATCGAGTGAAACGTTCAACATCGTTGGAGACATCCGTTTCAGATCAGCCCAACGGAGTGACCGAATCCAAAGGACACCTACGCACATCCTTCACCACAAGTGACTGGCGCTTCACCACTTGTAGTTCCACTTACACACCACGTATCCAACACAAACCTGAAGGAATACGATCAGAAGGCATGTCAGTTAGGCATTTTAATCTCGCCGGCCAATGCTGGTCAACTAACTTATGGGCTAGCATGAAACTGAAAGCCCAATCTCTCGAGAAGTAAACAGAGACACCCCAATGGCAAGATCTAAACTAGAGAGAAAAATATCAAATATATAATGCAATAGTAGTTCAGTATAGCAGTACCTGTCAGCACACTTTAAAGAGGATATGGAGGAAATTCGAAATTTCAGGTTGGACTGGAAGAAAACAGACTTTCGTCATGCGCTACAGCAACAAAACTGAAGAAAAGAATAGATAGAAGGCCATAGTGACCCAGTTTTCTGAAAAGACGAGCGGGTGAGCTGCCAAACAATGGTAGTCGTTGGCCGGTGCAAGCAAGAACCAACTTGACCCCAACGTACTCATTGCCTCTTGGCCGACGGTGTACTGTGAGTACGTTCGTGACTCACTAATCCGAGGCGGCCAGGGCACTCGCGGCAGTTCTCGACCGCGCAATTACTGTTCACTGATAACGCGCACGCCCGTCCGAATCGTATTTTTCAAGACCGTCCGATTCAACACCAACTCTTCCCAATATCTAAAATCAATGTTACAACGTGGTTAAAATACTGGTATCTCCGCTTTTGACCACCAGGATTTCGCTTACCTGATTTCAGTTGTCCGTACAGCAGCTGTCTTGGAATAAGGTCATCGCTCATCCGACGGATGTGACCCAGCCAACGAAGCTGATTCAGCATCAACGGAACCTCCATCCAGTTTTTACGTCCGCTCGCAGTAGTACCTCAGTGTTCGGAACCATGTCCGACCACCGAGTACCCAAGACGCGTCATAGATATTGCAAATGGAAACGGCTCAGATAGCCCACTTTCTGCTAACACAGTGTTCACGTTTCGCTGCCGTATAGCAGCATAGACAGTATCATTGAACGATATACAGAGCTTAATGGCTATCTTCAGATTGTGTTTCTTCCAGGTACGTCTTTCTAAACGTCCGAAAGCAACACTGGCTTCCGCCACTCGAGCTCGTAACTCGCGGTCCGCGAACAAATCTGTCGGCAAATTGCAATCCAAGTAGCAGAAATCTGCGCAGCTGTCGACGACGTCTCCATTGATGCAGATTTGAGGTGCACATCCATGAACGGCACCTCCGCACGCAGAAGGTCGAAAGACAGAAAATGTCCTACTTCTGTAGACACCCAGTCCAAACTCATGCTGTGGCCAGTCGCCGTAGGTCGTCTTTACTGTGTGCGAGCAACGTGCTGTCAACTACGAACCGAAGCATGCGCATCGTTGAGGTATGTAGGTGGGTTGGGGCGCTGAAACGTCGACTATCTAATAGGCGTCCATCCATCCGATATTTAACGTCCACGCTGTCCTCTACCGAGAGCAACTGTAAGCATGGCAGTTATAAACGAAATAAGGTTGAGGCTAGAACACAACCCTGCTTCAGTCCAGTGACAATGTCAAAATCATCAGTGGTAGATCCACACGATTGCACCTTCGCCTTCATGTCCACATGCAACATTTTAATCAAATTGACGAACTTACCTGGACATCCGAACTTACCAAGCATCGTCCACAACGCCTCATAGCTAACGGAATCAAAGGCTTTGGCGAAGTTCACGAACAGGGCATACACTAGCTAATTGCGTTCCCGGCACTTGTGCTGAAGCTGTCTGGCAGCAAACACCAGGTCGATCGTACTACGATTGGCCCGGAATCCACACTTCTGCTCGGGAACATTGGCCTCTGGAACGTCCGCATTCAGTCGGTTCAGAATAACTCTTGCAAGCACCTTGTCTGCGCAGCTCAGCAAACTAGTGCCCCGATTACTGTCAGAGCAGTGCTTGCCACTTTTACCCTAGGAGCATCCTTGAAATCTTGTGACATTATTGCCTGCTCCTAGACGGAGTGAACCAGCTGGAACGAAGCACGTTCCATCGCCGGTCTGCCGTTCTTCATTATGTTGCCTAGCCATCCGTCCCCCCTCATAGCCTCTCCATTACGCAATTGTTCAATCGCACTCTGCAACTCTGGCAAATCCGGGGCGAGAGCAGGTGAAGATTTGACGGCCTGTTGTGGTAGGCTGTTCACGGTTCACCAACCAGTGGTAGCACGACGGTTCCGTAGGCTACCAAAGAGGTTGCACCAGACTCATGATGTCCTCTGGTTGGGTGCACGAAGAGCTGGTGTCAATGTCAACCGGTGCCTTGGTAGACTGGACGGATAGACGGAAAGTAGCCTCAATCGAACCGTAGAACTGTTTGTGTTGTCCGCGATCAACGTAGCCTCTGTTCACCTTGCATTCTCCACCAATCTTCCTTGATTCCGCGAACACGTTCAGCCAGTTGTCGGCGAATACCCCGGAATGTCGTTCTCTTGTTTTCATTGTCTGACTCCATTGTGGAGATGGCAAACGTCGCAGTCAGACAAAAGGCAGTTTCGCTCGTTGTGGATGATACTGATATGTGATGTTTTGTTTCGACGTGATGTTTGTTCTTGCCAGGTTTGGTTTTGTATGAGTGACTTGTTTGTCTTTGCAGTAGCATTGGTCTTATGTGCGTTGATTTTTTTAAATAGATTTGTTGCTCTCGACCGTGTGCGTAGCTATTGCAATTTGGTCGTGACTGGTGGTCGATATTGCGATTGTGTGTTTGTGTGTATTATCCTCCGCCTTGTGGTACAGGCTTTTGTGCCGAAGACTTTCAGTGAAGGCCTAATCATTCTCCTGTCTTGGTCTGGGTGTCATGGCAGTATCCAAAACCGATATAATCTGTGCAAGTACAATACAAATTAAATACCGTGCTGCACTGGCCGTTGCACAAGCTAGACTGGGTCGCCCTATCTGCTGTTTGCGGTAGGATGGATAGGCGAAAATATGCTACTGCCAAATAATCCCCCTTCCCCCACCGTAATGACCCTGCCAGTACGAATCCCAGAGCAGACAATGCTCACTTGAATCCCAGTAAACATGAAGACCAGCCTGAAACACACCCGGTGACGCAAGGCAATTTCACTTCGGTCATGGAATGTGCGCACACTGTTGGATCGATCCAGCACTACAGAACGGTCGGAACGGCGAACCGTCCTGATCGCGATGGAGCTGAGCTTTTGTGGAATCGATGTAACAGGCTTGCAGGCCAAGGTAGGCTGCGGGAAGCAGGTGTTGGGTACACCTTCTACTGGTTACCCATCAGACGATACTCAGGAGTATGGTATCTGTTCCGCAGTCGCTGACCGCATCAATTCTTCGACGATAGGAGAACCGCACAGCAACAGGCCTCGAATCCTTTCGATTCGTCTACGACTCAGTCGAGATGTGTCACAGTTGCTGTTGTTTATGGTTCAGCTATAGGGCACGTTTATGATACAAAAGACCAGTTCTATAGTCAGCTGTCTGCTACTATCCGGTCAGCACCGGCGAGTGCCCGGGTGTTTGTTCTGGGTGACTTGAACGCTCGAGTGGGTGTGACACGTGTAGTAAACCCTCGAGACGATGCGCTCGTTCTTTCTCGATATAGTGATGCGCTTGATAAGAATCGGATTCTCCTCTGGTAGTAATTAACACGGTGAATCTCGGTCCCAAAATTACCACAGATGTCCCGTGATTTGCTCCCAAGATAAGCCGAATGACGCGTACAAGGAAACAGTTTTGTTCCACCCCGACACGTGTGGGCGACAAACGCGACAAATACAAAGTATTTACATGGCGCGTAGTGAGCAAACATTCCCGAAACATCAAAGAGAACAGTTACCGAAAAAAATAGTTAGGTTCAGTTAGGATGAGCATAGCGGTATAAAAAGTCTCGACCGCTGTGAACAGTTCCGCTAATCAGGACTGAGTCAATCGTTTTTTTTTTCTTCGAGGACGGAGGCGGTAAGAGAATGGTCGCCCTGGCAACTTGGTAGTCTGGCCAGGAGTTCTCGGATCCTACGACATTGGTTCAGTCAACGACAACGATGATCTTCTGCCCCACCTGTGTGCTGTTTACGAACTAGCCTTCACAGGCACCCGATTCAAACTGGATACAGGTGACATCACGACGTGGACTCACTTACGAAGCAGTCATCATCATCTGCTTGATTCCGTGATTGTGCAGCAGCGCGATGTTAGTGATATGCGCTTCACGCAATTGATACACTGCGTTGAATGTTGCACCGATCATAGGCTGGTCAGGACAAATTAGTTTAACCATGTTTGTAACCTTGTTTATTGCTGATCATCCGGACGACGGCAAAAGTTGGATGTCAAACGGCTGGAGAACTGTGAGACGAGTGCTGCTTTTCAGTGTACTGTTGCTGCTCGTTTGCAAGATGCTCTTTTATCCGTCACCCCCGAGGGTGTGTGAGAACAGTTCAGAGAATAGGTCACGGTAGCAGCCAATAAGACGATCGACGCTGAACGCTCGAAACATCTGGATTGGTTCGACGACAGCAACGCGGCTCGCTCCAGTTCGGAGAGTGACACATACTCAAACGCAACATCGACCATCAACAACTATCAAATTGCAATCGTTGCACACTAGCTCGAGAGCCACGTACCTATGAAGTCAATGCTATTGTAAGGGCAAACTAGTTACAAGTTTGTTTGAACGGAATAACCAAAACTTTCAAATACTAGTGACGAATACTTAACGAATAATATGAGTTCATAACTACAAACCCCCAACACTATGGTGATGGTAGGTTAACTACCATCTGTTTCCGTACACAATGAGAGGGTTTGTAACGGTGTATCGCAACGGCCTCAACGGAAGGTAAAGTATGCTTAATGGTTGGCTGATAACGCATACGAAAACCTTTCTCCACTAGAATTACATGTCCTGTTTCTTCACAATATCGTATGATAAGAGATTGGGCTGCGCCGGTTTTGTTTTCCCCCAGCCACTTTAGAATGTGCTCCGAGACACGTATCCCAAGAGTTCTCACCGTTCGACCGATGTACTTGGCTCCACAAGTACAAGTGAATTCATAAATGATGTTGGATGTGGCGAGTTAATTGCATAGGTCTTTCCTCGGTGTGCAGGGCAGGCGTGTGATATGGTTGATAAGTCTTAGTTCTGCCACGTTGTACACAGCACTGACGGCATATTTTCTTCTACGTTGGATGCTGGTGGTTATATTCTCACTCTTGTTTGGCAATGCTATATACTCGGGCTTGCGGGACACTGCTTTTTATATTGGTCGTTTCGACCTTTCTCCACAGTATTTCGTGATAAAGCATGCAGAGTAACCGTTTTGCACCAGTGTTAGGTGGATAAAAACTGATTTTTCCTCGGTTGTCTCGAGTGGGCAAATTTTGTGATTTCTACCAAAGAGGATTCAAATGAGACTACTTTTGAGCGATGTTAGTGCAAAACGTTTGGAATCAATATACTGCCCCATCCAAGTGGGCTTCCCCTGCACTCTTCTCATGATAGATACATCCAGCACCATTCACAGACATTTCCACGTTTAAGAGCGAAAGCTTTATTCTCCAGAACTTATTTGGTAAACGAAATGTTCGAAGGTGGGCTATTCAATTGTGCGCAGACGATCAGCATGCCGTCGTGAGTCACACACGGTTGGCGGCATCCGAAGCGGATTAGCCTGTCACAGTGACCGAAGCCAAAGGACGCCTGCGCTATAAACCATCACCCCAAGTGGCTTGCGCTGCACCACTTGCAGTTCCACTCACACAACACGTATCCGGTGTAAACCCGAAGGAATAAGACCAGTAGGTGTGTGAGTGAGGCCTTTGTGTCCA